>SJYC01094669.1:0-41708 GCA_006408675.1 Madoqua kirkii
TTCAGCATCAGTCCTTCCAATGAATACTCAGGGTTGATTTCCTAGGTTTTATAAAAAATACAGACGTCTAGACTCTACTTACTAAATCTCTTTACTTGATAATCTTGGGATAGTTTTCACATATGCTTTGCATGTTGTTGATTTTTGCATATTTGTGTTATTTGTCTCAGGATTATTTTATATATCAAAATTATATCCTCTGTAAAAAGTATATTCATCTAGTTTTATAAATCAGATGTAATATTTCACTAGCTTCTTTGAAAATGGGCTTAACTGTGGTCCTTAGCAGACATTTCACCAAAGTTTTTTGAAATGGCTTGATTATCTTATTTTTCATGCCATATGTACAACTGAATTTGCTTGTCAATTGCATCATCCTTGTTATGGACACTCATGAGACCTTTCACATTGGCTATGTAGCAGTAATAAATTAACCACAGATATTCAAACCTCTGTCATCTATAGACAGTTTTTATATTATTTTGATGTTTTTCTGCTGTAGGTAGGACAGTTTGAAAAGTCACCAGAGATGGCAGAAAAGTTTGATGGGTTCGATCTCTGGGTCGGGAAGACCCCCTGGAGAAGGGAATGGCAATCCACTCCAGTATTCTTGCCTGGAGAATCCCATGGACAGAGAAGCCTACCTAGTAGGTTACAGTCCACAGGGTCGCAAAGGGTCGGACACGACTGAGAGACTTCACCACCATCACCACAGTGAGTTTGATCATATTTCCTCCTTCACATCAGAACCTGGGCAGTCTTCTCCCAGCTGCAGCCCCAACACTTCATCTCTGGTTCTGTGCTGGTTCCTTTCCTTTTCCTGACCGAAGCTTTTTCATGTTAACAGGCTTCTTATTCCTTTTCGCCCTTATTTGGGGACTGTCCTCTTTTTCTTTTGTTTCTTATCTCTCCTGTTTCCAACAATTAGTTTATTATTTTATGGATCCTCTTCTCTCTGATCAGGGGTCTCTCTCCTCCCCGCCTCCCAGCTCTTTCCTATTGCCACCCCAATTCCTGTCAGCACCCCGCTACTAACCTTTGAATCCTCCTGTCAAATCAGATCACTCCCACCCAACCCCATCCACCTTCCCTCCTGATTTTGTTCACGTTTTCTTCAGGATAAACTCTTTATTTACAGGGAACTCTACTCGAAGTTCTGTGGTGGTCTAAATGGAAAAGAAATCCAAAAAAAGGGAATCTGAGTATATACATATGTAGCTGATTCACTGCTGTACAGCAGAAACTAACAACATTGTAAAGCAAATACACTCCAATAAAAATAAAAAACAACAAAAAACCAGCCCCCCTCAAAATGACAAAAAAGCTCCTGATTGCATCATAAGTAAACTCTTTGTTCAGAATGATTTCCAACACCACTTTACCTGCTTACTAGAGCAGAAAGCACTCACATGATGTCATTGAAACTGCTTCTAAGCTGCTCTGTGGAGAGGGGGTTCCCAAGCTGAGAATCAATCTGGTGCTTTCCTAAGTGCTTTAAGTGCTTTTCCGAATTAAAGGAAAGAATCAAATATCCAAGCAGAGTTTTAACATAAAAGTTAACAGCTGGTGGATAAAGAATCTCTGAGAGCCTCTTGTTATCTGAGTTAGACATTCTTTATTGAACTTCATTTGAAACATGCAACTTGGCATTAAATTCACAGCTGCAAGATTTCTAGGAGGGACCAAAACAAAACAAAACAAAACAAAACCAGTCTGGATATGGTTACATCAACGCCAAAAGAAAGACAACCTATCTGTGGTCTTATTCTTCAGGTAATCTGAAGCAGTGGAAGGAATCGCTTTTCGTATTGCTTGGGAGGCATCACTACAAACTGTCGCTGGGGCCAAGGGTCATTCCTTACTGGCTTCTTTCAGTCTGTGCCTTTGGGGTCTGGCCGACCATTTGGAGGCTTAGTTCTCACTCTGAGAGATATTTTCTTTGCTTTTTTCCTCAGTTGCATCATCCTTGTTATGATGCAACTGACAAAAACAATTTCTAGCCGAACCAAATATCTACTTAATTGTGGTAGAAGGTCCCAAAACTTTGGTGCACCAAATGTAATTTGTAATGTAAATTTTTTCAAAAATAATTGCCTTTTCCAGCATGATGCTTGAATAACAAGCACTCGGTTTACAGTTATGCTGTCCACATAATTTGCTAGCTGCACAATGATCTCCCCCACCTCCCTCCCCTTAAACCCTCTCTCTTCCCACAGACTTCCTCAGCTGCATTTACTCTGAGAAAGCTTCTGATCCACTGGGCATTTTTCTAAACTAGCATGTCCCAAACTTTGCTTCACAAAGAATCAGCTTAAAACTGTTGGCTACTCAGTCGTGTCTGACTCTTTGTGACCCCATGGACTGTAGCCTGCCAGGCTCCTCTGTCCGTGGCATTTCCCAGGCAAGAATACTGGAGTGGGTTGCCAGTCCCTACTCCAGGGGATCTTCCTTACCCAGGGATTGAACCCAGGTCTCTTGCACTGTAGGCAGATTTTTAACCATCTGAGCCACCAGCGAAGCCCCTTAGATTCATCTGGGAAACGTTAAAAAATCCTCCTCAGGATATCTGGGTGAGTGGGCCAAGTATCACTATGTTTATTTTAGGTTTTCAGACGATTCCAAAAATGAAACGAAGCTTGGAAACCATAGTTCTAAGTGATTTATCTATAGCTACTCATCATCTTGGCTATTACTACTCAGAGCTATCAGACTATCCCAGATCACACGGATTGGCCAATCTGGCTCATCCATCCTTAATCTCCTCACTCTTCTCACTTATCCTCCAGGAAACTGCACTTGTACCCTGATTTTCTCTTACCCTTGTTTATAGCTTCCCTTCTCCTTTCTGTCTTGCTAAAATGGTTATGCTCCAGAATTCAGGCCTTGATCATCTCTTATTTATCTAACACTTACTCTCTTGATGATCTCATTCAGGCTTGTGGCTGAAAATACCCTCTATAGGCTGACAATTCTCATATTTTCACATTTGTATTTCTAGTTCCAAATTTTCTCCTAAATTCCAGATTCCTATGGCCAGCCCTTTATTCTGTATCTCTGCTTGGATGTCTAATAGTCATGATGATTGACATATTAAAAACAGAATATATGGTTATTTTCTAATTATCCCTCTAAACCTACTCCTTGTACAGAAGTTTCTATTTGAACAGATAGTTTCATTTTTTGAATTGCTCAGATGCAAAAGAAATCACCCTTGAACCCTCTTTCTCTGAGCACATTGAATCTGTCAGATAATCCTATTGGCTCCATTCTGCAGAGTACCTCTAGAATCCAAACACTTCTGACCGCTTCTGCTGATATCACCCTGGTCTGAGCTGCCATCATCTCTCAGCTACATCACTGTAAGCACCTCCTCCCTCTTCTCCCCTCCCCTTGTCTATCAGACCTCCCTGCAGTCTCCTGTCAGTACAGCCCCCAGAGTTATCCTTAAAGACACGGTTCAACAGTGTCACTCCTCTGCATGATTTTCCACTTGTTGTTCAGTCATTAAGTTGTGTCTGACTTTTTGTGATCCTATGGACTGCAGCATGCCAGGCTTTCCCATCCTTCACCATCTCCAGGAGTTTGCTCAAACTCATGTTCATTGAGTCGGTGATGCTATCCAACGATCTCATCCTCTGTCACCCTCTTCTCCTCCTGCCCAGTATCAGTGTCTTTCCCAGTATTAGAGTCTTTTCCAATGAGTTGGTTCTGCACATCAGGTGGCCAAAGTACTGGAGCTTCAGCTTCAGCATCAGTCCTTCCAATGAATATTCAGGGTTGATTTCCTTTAGGATTGACTGGTTTGATCTCTTTGCAGTCCAAGGGACTCACAAGAGTCCTCTTCAGCTCCACAATTTGAAAGCATCAGTTCTTTGGTGCTCAGCCTTCTTTTCGGCCCAACTCTCACACCTGTACATAACTACTGGAAAGACCATAGCTTTCTCTGCTTTTTAATATGCTATCTAGATTTGTCATAGTGTTCTACTATGGTGGAACCCAAAATTCTTAGGATGGCCTTCAAGGCCCATGTGATTTCATTCCCGATTGTCTCTCTGGGCCAGATGATTTAGCTCCTGATTGTCTCTCTTACCTCAACTCTAACAACTCCCCACCTTGCTTGTCATGCAACAGCATGGTTGGGCTGAATAATGGCCCCCAAAGATGTCCATGTCCATCTCTGGAGCTAGTGAATGCTACTCAGTGTAGCAAGAGACTTTGCAGATGGGAATAAGTTAAAGATCTCAAGATGAGGGGATCATCTTGGATTAGCTGGGTACACCCAATGGGATCACAAGTTTCCTTATATGAGGGAGACAGGAAGATGTGATCATGGAAGCAAGTGGTTGTAAGGTGACTTGGGAAAGTCAGTGATCTGGAAAACATCAATATCATCATCTGTAACATGGCAAAAATACCCACCTCACTGGATACTGTGAAGATAAAGTAAAAAAAAAAATTTAAAAATCTTGTATACTTGCCATTTGAAATGCTATGTAAAATTTTCTATTTTACATTTCATAAGTTTCATCATATTTATTTTGGACCAAATTTTCCACCAGTCTGTGGGAAAAGGGCAAAGATCTTTTAAGTATGTATTCTTTATGTACTTTAATTATTTAGCAGTTTGAGGAGTTAATCATGCAACTGTGATTTATGTGTTTTCAGGTTCCTTCAGGTCACGGACAACATTACAGAAAAGAACTAGACCAGGTATGAAACTCCTTATACCCTAAGTGAATTCCTATCCATAGTTAACATTATTCAACCATTCAGGAATTCATCTACCTTGAGTATGCAAGTATACCCTTGGTTCATGAGGAGTTTTTTGAGCTTTTAAACTGCATTGCTAAAATCCTGGTATACAGTGACAGTGTCTGTGACAACTTCTTAACTAATGGTTAGTCGGGTAATTTTTTTTCCCTTAGTGAACTCACTTGAATTCTGTGGATCATCCTGATCTCCTCTTGGCAGTTTCTTGAGTTTATGTTTTGGAAGAGAGGGGCATTTTTCCCCATCAAGCCTTAGGACTGCTGTCTATTTCTCTGTGATTTCTCACTAGTAATCTATTTGGGTCCCTGATGGCACCTTCACGTTCCTTCTATAGCCTGAATAGAATCTATCTTGGTCTGAAAGGGTGTTAACACTTACTGTGGCCAAGTACTCTTACTCCTCTCCTTCTCTTGGGATTCGATTCCCTCTTAGCAATGTTTGTCCTGTCTGCACAGGCTGAAGATCATTCTCTGTAACAGACATGGCAGAAGTTATGAACACTGCCAGATAGTTTTGTACTTTCAGTTTCAATAGAGAACTAGGAGTTCTCTGTTTTCCAATATGACTGTGCTGTGTGTGCTGTGCTAAGTCACTCCAGTTGTGCCTTACTCTTTGTAACCCTATGGACTGGAGTCCACCAGGCTCCTCTGTCCATGGAATTCTCCAGGCAAGAATACTGGAGAGGGTTGCCGTGCCCTCCTCCAGGGGATCTTCCCGGCCCAGGCAGCAAACCCACATCTCTTAGGTCTCCTGCACAGGCAGGCGGGTTCTTCACCACTACTGCCACCTGACCAGATTTAACTTCATGAGGCAAATTTTATATTTTTCCCTATAAATTATATTTTTACTCATTAGATTTCATTTTCCTCACTTGGCTTTATTTTTCTTTTTATATAAAAAACTTCATTTAGCTTAACTTTTGGGTTCTTCGTATGTTGCATTATTTAGGATTTTAGTTACACCCCTGAGGTTGAATTAGTTCCCATATTTTAATATATTCAGCTTCTTAATATGTGAAAATGTAAAATGTGTACCTGGCACAATTTCTCAGGGGAAAAACTCAGTGAAACGTGTTGATATTTCCCTTTTTTCAGCTCCCAAAATAGCTGCCTTATGTTCCTTTACTCTGTGTGTGTGAAACACCTGCCCTCTCCCTGCAGTGGTCTCTCGGGACATCAGTTCTGTCTAGTGAACTAATTTCATTACCGGGACTGCTTGTTTTTTTTTTTTTTCTTAAACTAAACAAGGAAACTATGAAAATAAAGACAGAAAAAGGAAATTTCTCTTCAATTAGTTCACTCCAAAATTAATGTTCTGACAGTCATTTTGGCACATTTTATTTTGCCTTACCAGTAAGTGGAAAGCAATGTCTCATTACCCATACCTTCCCTCTTTCTTGCTTTGTAAAGAGATACTCAGTTAGAAAAAGACGAATTGCATGGCTGTCCTCCACTCTGTGGGAAGGAAACATAGAAATCCAACTCTTTAAAAAATGCTGATTAACACAATAAATGTGAAAATGTTACCCCTGGGATCTCCATAGGGCTGTCTTGTCTTTCTGACTGAGGGGCATCAGTGGTGTCATTTTAATGGTGGTGGTTATAGAAACACAATGAGTGCCTCCTCTGGGTCAGGCACTGCAAGAATGATAGGGATGTGGTTACACTCAGTCCTCATGGCAGACCGTGACGCAGGTGCTACGGCTATTATCGTTTATAGAAAAAAGCAGCAGAGGTTGAGAGAGGTTAACAAAATTATCCAGTCCAGACAGATATTAACTGGCAGAATCGAAGTGCATTTGACTTGGAGGTCTGTTTCCATTTACAAGGCAATATGTTTTTCTGTAATTTGCCACCATTAGAGACACTCTGAAAGTTCAGTTCCCCTCAAGTGACTCCTGCATTCATTCTGGGATGTGTCCCAGGGTAGTCATCAATTACACTCTGGAGTTAGCTCAGGGAATCTTTCATTTATCCACTTTTAGTCTTCTCTCAGCCTTCCCCAGTGGCTTAGCGGTAAAGAATCTACCTGCCAATGCAGGAGATGCGGACTCTATCCCTGGGTTGGGCAGATGCCCTGGAGAAGGAAATGGCAACCCATTCCAGTATTCTTGTCTGGAAAATCCCATGGACATTGACAGATGAATGGATATAGAAGCTGTAGTGCATACATACAGTGGAATATTACTTAGTCATAAAAAAGAATGCATTTAAATCAGTTCTAATGAGGTGGACTGCTGGGAGGGACTGGGGGCGGGAGGAGAAGGGGACAACAGAGGATGAGATGGCTGGATGGCATCACCGACTCAATGCACATGAATCTGGGTGAACTCTGGGAGTTGGTGATGGACAGGGAAGCCTGGCATGCTGCAATTCATGGGGTCTCAAAAAGTCAGACACACCTGAGCGACTGAACTGAACTGAACTGAGTGAGGTGGACAAACCTAGACCTTATTATACAGAATGAAGTAAGTCAGAAAGAGAAATATAAATATTGTATACTGATGCATCAGAGAAGGCGATGGCACCCCACTCCAGCACTCTTGCCTGGAAAATCCCATGGACGGGGGAGCCTGGTAGGCTGCAGTCCATGGGGTCGCTAAGAGTCAGACATGACTAAATGACTTCACTTTCACTTTTCACTTTCCTGCATTGGAGAAGGAAATGGCAACCCACTCCAGTGTTCTTGCCTGGAGAATCCCAGGGATGGGGGAGCCTGGTGGGCTGCTGTCTATGGGGTTGCACAGAGTCAGACATGACTGAAGTGACTTAGCAGTAGCAGCAGCATACTGATGCATATAAATGGAATCTAGAAAGACAGTACCGATGAATTTATTTTCAGGGCAGCAGTGAAGAAACAGGCACAGAGGACAGACCGATGGACACAGGGGGAGGGAAGGAGAGAGAGGGTGAGATGTATGGATAAAGTAACATGGAAATTTACAATACCATATGTGAAATAGCCAATGGGAATTTGCTGTATGATTCAGGGAAATCAAACAGGGGCTCTGTGATAGACTGAAGGGTGGGATGGGGAGGGAGATGGGAAGGGAGGTCTGGGAAGGAGGAGACAGAGGTATACCTATGGCTGACTCTTGTTGATATATGGCCGAAAACCACAAAATTCTATAAAGCAATTACCCTTCAAGTAAAAAATTAAAAAACCCACAACAATCCCATGGACAGAGGAGCCTACAGGCTACAGTCCATGGAGTTGCAAAAGAGTAGGACATGACTGAGCAACTAAATAACAAGTCTTTCAGTAATAATTATGCCATTGCTGAAGTCTACACCACCCTCAGAATCTTCTGAAGGGCACTCTCCATTGATCCTCCTTCTGCTCCCCCAGGCACTTCATGAGAACTGTTTTCCAAATGTGCCAAAGGCAGTAGACATCCATCCTGCCTGATGAAGCTGCTCTCCCCAGCTGGATGGGCTGAGAGTTTGGGGCTCCATCACCACCCATGTGGACCAAGGGAATGGGTCCCATCATGGAAGGAGCAGATGTGCTGTAGTAACAGGAGATCGTCAGATGCTAAGACCTCCTGTCTCTTCTTTGCCCCTCTGTGCCTCCCAGCAAATGTCTCAGCAACACCACCTGTGCTCTTTTCTACTTGGAATTCCCCCTCCTCCCTCCAGTTCCCCTTTACCTGACAAGATCATCCTCATTGTTTAAGATCCAATTCACAGGCCACCAGCTCTCAGAACCCTTCCCTGACTATTCCCTACAGCTTGCTAGTTGCCCTCCACTGGCTTCCATAGTATCCTTTACTTGTGTCAAAAGCCCCCTGATATGTTGTATTATGAATATTGCATATGAATTTTTTAATCTCAGTAGGCAATTGTGTGCAGGATCCAGTTAAAGAGTAGGAATTATTATCCATCTTTGTGCCCCAGCCCAGCATCTGGCACGTAGTATCAGGTCAATAAATGTTAAAAAATAAATCACTCTTATGTTTATAGCTAGAATAAGTCAAAGGATGGATGGTTCAATAAATCTTCCTTATTAAGTTTCCCTTGACCTTTCCCACGTTCATGTCTAATCATCTCTTTTCTGGATCCCTGAAGCAGTCTCTCACCTCTTTTTATAGTGGTAAAATATACATAATATTAAATTTATTGTTTCATTTATCTTAAAATATACAAAGCCTCTCCATTCTTAACCTATGTTCCTGACTTCAGTAAATCCTCCTTAATACCACCCTTCACTTAGTTGCCCAAATGAACTATAAATAGAACTGTCATGATTCAGCAATTCCACTCCTGGGTATATATCAGAAGAAAATGAAAACACTAATTCAAAAAAACACATGCACCCCTATGTTCCTAGCAGCAACGTTCACAATAGCCAAGATATGGAAGCAACTTAAATGTCTATTAACAGATGAATGGATAAAGAAGATGTGATATATATATATAAAAAGGGATATGACTCAGCCATAAAAAAGAATGAAATTCTCACTTGCAACAATGTGGATGGACCTAGAGAGTATTATGCTGTTATCACTTAAATGTGGAATCTGAAAAAATTTTTAAATGCATGTATATAATAAAACAGCAAAAAGACCCACAGATATAGAGTAAAAACTAGTGCTAACCAATGGGCAGAAGGAAGTGGGGTAGGGTAAGATAACCACTATGTATAAAATAAACTACAAGGATATATTGTACGGAATGAAGGAGACAACCAATATTTTATGGTGGTTTTAAATGTAAAAACTTTGAATATGTGGTACACCTGAAACTAATATAATGCTGTAAATAAGCTATATATCCAACAAAGAAAAAGGAAATGTCACATAAAATCCATGTTTGCATCGTGTGTCAGAGTCCACCTGGGTTTGCTGTGTGTATTTATAACTGCCTATGGGTCACCTACACTGGGATGTCAAGTCACTACATCAAGGCCAGTTCATCCCAGATGATCACAGTGTCTCTCAACAACGTGACTTCTCATCCTAACTTTTCCAGTTTTCTCTTTCCCTATGTTAGAATCCTGAACATCGTCCTTGTTTCTCCCATTCTCTTATAACATCTAAACTAGCTTCAAGCTGTGATTCTTCAGCCTTTGAAATTTCTTTTATAGTTTACCTTTAATCTCTGCTACTTCCTAGCTCTGTGACCTTAACCTCTCTGTACCTCACGTTCCCCTTACATAAAATAGAAAATTTTTTTTAAATCTTCTAAGCTGGGGTTGTTAGAATCCAAGTTACACATTTGAAACACTTGAGGACTTCTGTGGTGGCTCAGTAGTAAAGAATCTGACTGCTGATGTAGGAGGCAGAGGTTCGATTTCTGATCCAGGAAGATCCCACATGCCATGGAGCGGCTAAGCCCATGCACCACAACTACTGAGTCTGTGCTCTAGGCCCTGGGAGCTGCAACCACTGAGCCCACGTGCCTAGAACCGGTGTCCTGCAGTAAGAGAAGCCACGACAATGCACTTGTGCCCCGCAACTAGAGAAAAAGCCCAGGCAACAACGAAGACCCAGCATAGCCAAAGATAAGCAAATAGAACCACAGTAAAATATAAACAAAACTGCTTGATATCTGACACATAGCAAGTGCTGGACAAATGATAGATATGATTGTTACTATTATTATTTCCAACATCACTACATCAATATGGGATCATCATGATCATCTCATAGCAGGTGTCCTCACCCATCCCCTATCATTCTTGAACAAAGCTTTCCAACCGTCCTTATAAAACCATGTGTATCATATTTTATGCCAAGAATGTATAAGGGCTTCAAGCTACTTATTTTAAAAAGCATAAATTTTCTGCCTCATTTTTCCCACAACCTGGCCTCGCCTTTCTTATTATTCATTTATTCATCCATTCAACAAATATGTGACAGGTGCTGTGCTAAGCTTTAGGGATAGGATGACAGATAAAATAAGACATTACTTCTGCCCTGAGGGAAATTATGGCCCTGAATAATATATATATATAATACATATATTATATATATATACATTATATATTTTTTCACCATCCTGACTATATATATATAGTGTGTCTGTGTGTGCTCAGTTGCTCAGTCAAGTCCAACTGTTTGCAACCCCTTGGACAGTAGCCTGCCAGGCTCCACTGTGTATGGGATTATCTAGGCAAGAATGCTGGAGCAGGTTGTTGCCATTTTCCACACCAGCAGATCTTCCTCACCCATGGATAAACCCTCATCTCTTGTGTCTCCTGCATTGGCAGGCGGATTCTTTACCATTGCACCACCTGGGAAACCCATATATTAATATATATGGTCCTTTCAGCTATAGGACAGCCTTGATGGAAGCATATAAGATGCCCATGGGAGACTATAGCTGAATTTAAATTCAGTCTTAAGCTGTATAAAGGAATTAGCCAAACAAAGACAACAAGTAGAGGGGGTGGCAGAAAGCAGGTTTGAGGGAGTGGTTCAGAGAAGGACATATCAGCTAGCAGGAACAATTCAGAGACTAGCAAGTAGTATGGACTGAAAATTTTTGTTACCCCCCTCCCAGATTCATATTTTAAAGACTTAACCCCTCAGTGTGTTGCCATTTGGAGGTGGAGGTTGTGGGTGGTAATGAGGGTTAGACTGGGACATGGGGATGAGGCCATGATCCTACAGGATTAGCGTCCTTATAAGACACACCAAGGAGCTGGTTCACTCACCAGCCTTTTCTCTCCACAGGCATGCACCAAGGAATGGCCATGTGAAGACACAGCAAGAAGGTGGCTGTCTACAATCCAAAGAGAGAGTCCTTACTGGGCATCAGTCCTGCTGGCACCTTGGTCTTGGACTTCCAGTCACCAGAACTGTAAGAAATTACATTTCTATTATTTAGGCATCCAATCTATAGCATTTTGTTAGGTTAACCTGACCTGACTAGGACAGAGGGTAATTCAGGATCTGGGGAGGGGGATAAGAAAGGGCAAGCTAGGCTGAGGGAAAGTAACAATTACAATATGAAAGGTCTTGTGTCCAAGGATGGGGCTTCCTCCTGGAGTTACTAGGTGAGTCACTGATTGGTTTCAGCACAAGAGTTAGTTACATGGTCATTTGTATCAGGGAGGCCATTCTGTGGAGGAGGGATTTGAAGAAGGCAGTAGTGGAGGCAGGAAGAGCCATATAGTGGCTGTAGCAGGAATAGAGGTAAAACCTGATGAAGTCCTGAGTTAACATGGAGACTTCCTTAGTAGGTTCCTGAGTTAAGGTGGAGATGTCTAGGTGAGGGATATAGGGAAGTGGATGGATTTGAGGTTCAATCTGATGAGAGCTGCACCTATAAGTGGGAGATGTGGAAAGATGCGTGGAGACACAGGGAGCAGCCTAGGTCAATTTCACTTTGAAGGGAGCCTGTGGTGGTTTAGCAGCCAAGTTGTGTCCGACTCTTATGACCCCTTGATATGTAGCCCACCAGGCTCTTCTGTCTATGGGATTTTCCAGGCTGGAATACTGGAACAGGTTGCCATTTCCTCCTCTAAGGGAAACTTCCTCACCTAGGGATCGAACCCGTGTCTCCTGGATTACAAGCAGATTCTTTACCACTGAGCCACCAGGGAAGCCCCTTGAAGGGAAATACCCCTCTCCAATACGCTTGTCTCCATAACTTTCACCTGTTAACACCTCCCTGATCTTGGAGCCTCCCCACCTTTACAAAATGTCTCAAGACTAATATGAAGTCATTCCCGTGCCCTCTTTCTCTCACTTACATACTCTAATCTCCCTCAGTTTAGTTGTGAATTATGCATTATCTGTATGGTTATCAGATATCAAGCCAGTTGTGTTATAAGCTTGTTATGGCCAGGAGTCCAGCGCCTCATTGCATGTGCCAGGGTAGCTCTTCTCAACCCCTTTCTCTCTGTGACATTCATGAATGGTGATAGTCACAAATCCTGAATACAGAACCTAGACATCACTGTAACTCCAGTCGCTTCCATCCCACTCAAGGAAACAGTCAGAATGATCACAAGTGCTTGGGAGATGACTTTAAATGGGATCTAATTTACTAAGGGGCTGACCAGGCGGTGCAATGGTAAAGAACCTGCCTGCCGATACAGGAGACACAGAGTTCAATCCCTGGGTCAGGAAGATCTCCCAGAGGAAGGCATGGCTACCCACTCCAGTATTCTTACCTGGAAAATTGCATGGACAGAAGAGCCTAGCGGACTATAGTCCATGGGGTCACCAAGAGTTGGACACAACTTAGTAACTAAACAGCAACAGCAATTTACTAAGAAAGTTGTCGTTCAGTTGCTAAGTCATGTCTGACTATAACCCCACAGACTGCAGCACTACCCTGTCCTTCACTATCTCTAGGAGTTTGCTCAAACTCATGTTCATTTGCTCAAACTCACTGAGTTGGTGATGCTATCCAACCATCTCACCCTCTGTCAACTCCTTCTCCTCTTACCCTCACTCTTTCCCAGCATCAGGGTCTATTTCAATGAGTTGTCTCTTCGCATCAGGTGGCCAAAGTACTGGAGTTTAAACTTCAGCAACAGTCTTTCCAGTGAATATTCAGGGTTGATTTCCTTTAGGATGGACTGGTTGGATCTCCTTGCAGTCCAAGGGACTCTCAAGAATCTTCTCCAGCGCCACAATTCAAAAGCAACAATTCTTCAGCACTCAGCCTTATTTGTGGTCCATCTCTCACATCTGTACATGAATACTTGAAAAACTTTGACTAGATAGACCTTTGTCAGCAAAGGAAAGTAAATCATTCATTATCATCAGTATGTCAGTAGTGGTATCACTGATTGTAACAAATTGCATCGTAACTGGTGTTGTTGGAGAAGGCAATGGCACCCCCCTCCAGTACTCTTGCCTGGAAAATCCCATGGACAGAGGAGCCTGGTAGGCTGCAGTCCATCATGCATTGGAGAAGGAAATGGCAACCCACTCCAGTGTTCTTGCCTGGAGAATCCCAGGGATGGGGGAGTCTGGTGGGCTGCTGTCTATGGGGTTACACAGAGTCGGACACAAATGAAGCAACTCAGCAGCAGCAGCAGCAACTGGTGTTGTGATGTCAGTATCAAAATCTGGACCAAGAGAGTAATTCCTTGAACAGAAGGACTGTGTCTCATGCCTCTTTGTATGGTCAACGCAATGCATACCTGCTGTGGAGGTAAACACTTATGGAATGGAGGGTAGGAGCCCAGGGTTAACAATCAGGATGAGATGCTATCAGGGAACCAGAACAAAAGCTGCTCTGGTGTCTTCAAAAGTTTCAGGGAAAAAGTTTTCTGATTTTTTAAACAACATTTCTAGTGTAATTTCTGGGAGTCTCATATTGTAGCTAGCAGAATCTATTTCCTGTGAGTTAATTTCAGATACGAGAGAATTTTCCTCACTGTAAGACAGTGGTGAGGACAGTAGTAAGGTTGTCACATGCCTATGAAGGATAATAATAGGTTTTCTCATATTTTAGAGGAGAGAAAGAAAAAAATGTTTTCTCTTGTTCCTCTGCCCTATCCCTCAAAGTCTGAAATGAGCACAGGAAAAGGAGTTAGAGGTCCTCTCTCAGATTAGCGGGGTTTATACATCTGCGATGAATTTCCACAGAGTTTCTATGTGCTTGGCAGTTTGGTGGTGCAGGTGGTAAAGAACCCACTTGCCAGTGCAGCAGACACGAGAGACTCGAGTTCAATCCCTGGGCTGGAAAGGTCTCCTGGAGGAGGGCACAGCAACCCACGCTAGTATTCTTGCCTGGAAAATCCCATGGACAGAGGAGCCCGGGGGGCTACAGTTCATGGGGTCACAAAAAGTTGGACACAACTGAGCGCACCTGGACAGGTATTGGCAGTTTTATTGGAAAAAGGGCTCCTAGGCCATTTTGCCTCTACTTTTCATGTGACTGTAGCTTTTAATCCATCCCTGATTAAGGAGGCAGTCGGAAAGGATGACTGAGGGAAAACTCTAATATCAGCCCTATGGAGCGGGGCAGACAGATGATTTCAAAAGTCCTGATTAGGAACTCTGTAAAACAAAACAAATATGGGTTGTTGGCTACCAGGAATGCAGGTCACAAAGATCAAAAAAGCCCTCACAGGAGCTACTACAGACGCTTACCAAGCTCCTGCTTGAATATCCCTGAGGGCGGGGAGCTCAGTGTTTGAGAAGCCAGCAGCAGGGGGTTAAAACCTTGGTGCTTAAACTGTTTTCAGGGCAAAAGTATCCTAGGAGGACCAAGGATATTTTAAAGTGCTATTATTTTAAGAATGAATTATATTTTAAGAAATTATAATAGAAAGACTTGTAGGATACACTAAGAGTGGAGATAAGCTTGATGCTTCCAAACTTAAAAAAAGCTGAGAGAGGATGGACCCACTCATCAGTAATTAACAAGAGCTGAAGTCAGATGTGATGAAGGTTCTACAGCACACCCAGGTGCTCGTGGTTTTCAGTGCCAGCTTTGTTAACACGCAGCACCTTCACATGCATTCTTTCACTTACTTCACTCACAACTATATTTAGAGCCATGGTTGTTACTTACATATTTTACATGAGGAAATTGAAGCCCAGAGAGTTAGGTGGTTTGCCCAGAGTTGCTTGGGAGATGAGATTGAATTGCAAAATAGCTCTCTGAACTCCAGACACTCCAGAGAGCAGAGAGTGGATCTCTGGGTAGAATGGGCTTCCCAGGTGGCTCAATGGGTAAAGAATCTGCCTGCAATGTAGGAGACACAAGAGACTGAGGTTCGATCCCTGGGTCAGGAAGATCCCCTGGAGGAGGGCACTAGCAATCCACTCTTGCATTCTTGCCAGGAGAATCCCATGGACAGACAAACCTGACAGGTGGCAGTCCATAGTGCCGCAAAGAATCGGACATGGCTGAGTACTCATGCAAGCTGCTTAGAAAATACTAGGTGAGCTGTGTTTAGGGGATTCTGTCCAGTCTGTTTCACTTCTTGCACAGCTTCTTACTAGTTCCCTTCTGTACATCATTACTAGGGAGTGATAATGAAGAACTTCTCTAGGAGTTGGAGACGGAAGAAATGACAGACTTTGTCAGTCATGTGTTGTTGGGAGCCATTGACCAAGAAATGCTTTGCGATTATGCAGTAGAAGAGTGGGAGGGAGACGCAGGAGGGAGGGGATGTATGTATCCTTCTAGCTGATACACACTGTTGTATAGAAGAAACCAACACCACATGGTAAAGCAATCATCCCCCAATTAAAAATACAAACTTTTATATGATAGTATACATGTTTCAGTGCCATTATCCCAAATCATCCCACCCTCTCCCTCTCCTTCAGAGGGAAGTGCCAGTCTATGTTCAATACACGATACAGGATGCTTGGGGCTGGTGTACGGGATGATCCGGGGAGATGGTGTGAGGTGGGAGGTGAGAGGGGGCTTCGGCATTGGGAGATCGTGTACACCTGTGGCTGATTCATGTCAATGTATGGCAAAACCAATACAGTATTGTAAAGTTGTATAAGTTATTAAAAAAATAAAAACTAAAAAGAAAAAAAATAAAATAAATAAAATCTACAATCGACAAAAAAAAATACAAACTTTAAAAAAATGCAACAGAAGAGTTGGAGATTTGTCAAACTCCAACCAAGGCAACCTAGAAATAATACAGTAAGGCAGAATGTGAATTTAACTTGGTAAGGGGAAACCTAATTGATTCCATTATTCCTGATTCAGAGAAAGGCTTATGAATGAGTCAGGCTGCAGGGGATCTTAACCTCAGTGGGTTGGACCGTATTTCATGATAATTAAGATGGTGTGAGGTGGGAGGTGAGAGGGGGCTTCGGCATTGGGAGATCGTGTACACCTGTGGCTGATTCATGTCAATGTATGGCAAAACCAATACAGTATTGTAAAGTAGTATAAGTTATTAAAAAAATAAAAACTAAAAAGAAAAAAAATAAAATAAATAAAATCTACAATCGACAAAAAAAAATACAAACTTTAAAAAAATGCAACAGAAGAGTTGGAGATTTGTCAAACTCCAACCAAGGCAACCTAGAAATAATACAGTAAGGCAGAATGTGAATTTAACTTGGTAAGGGGAAACCTAATTGATTCCATTATTCCTGATTCAGAGAAAGGCTTATGAATGAGTCAGGCTGCAGGGGATCTTAACCTCAGTGGGTTGGACCGTATTTCATGATAATTTGCTTCATTTGTAATCCTATGTATTATAGTAATGCATTGAGAATATTATCCTGAGAAGGGATTCCTGGGCTTTGTCAAATTGCCAAAGGAGTGGGCCAACAAAGTTAATGATTCCAGGCCTCATAACATAAAAAAGGGACATGAGAGGCCAGAACTGGATGATGGTGCCATCCAACCCTGCTTAGAAGAGAGGTGAGCTGCCAGGCCAGTGTGAGGACCATACACCTGGTGGAAATCTGCCCATTTTAGAGATGGAAGCAGCAAGATAACACAGCTTGCTGCCATGCAATTTTACCCCTCCTTCCTTTGATAACTAAAGAACCCTCTGGAATCACTCTGAGCACCTCTCGGGTGCTTGTTTAAGCAGATGTGAATGCCCCGCCACCTGGTGGTTATACGGATAATCAGGAAGTGATGCACACAACCTCATGAAAGTGATAATCCCTCAGTGGTGTCCGAGTCTTTGCGACCCCATTGACTGTAGCTCCTCTGTCCACGGAATTCTCCAGGCAGGAACACTGGAGTGGGTTGCCATTCCCTTCTCCAGCCACAACCTCATAGTCAGGCATAAGGAAGTGAGATGCCATTCCTGGCTGTTCAGGCTGCTGCAGGAGCCGTATCAGAGTCAGACAGGCCTCTCCCTGCCCTGCATTCTAATCTCAGTACAACACTACTGTAGAGCCTCAGGTCTATTGCTGTGCCCATTGCCAATATACAGCCTCTCTGCCACAGCCCAGCGCCTTCTTCCCTGTTGCCCTGCACTCTATGTCAGAGTGGCTGTGTCTGCTCCTGGAGGCTCTTGCCCCCTGGCTTCAGCTTCCATTGAGACTTCTCCAGAGAGAATAAGTACTTGAATTGAGTTGACACTTTTTAGTGATGAGCCCACTCTATGGGCTTTTGATCACAGTCACTGACTCAGACTCCAGCTGCTGATCCCATTTGCTCATGGCCAAGATGATAGGGGTCACATAATATCAGATAAGAAACGTGTGGGTCAGAGAGGACCACCAGCTGCTTGGAGGTGGACGAGAGTGGATGAAGAAGGCATTTATCACTTTGAGGCTGTTCCTGACAGTCACCAAAGCATCAGTGTTGCCTCAGACCAGAGCCTGACCATGTATGAGTCTGTTCCAGAGATAAACATACAGCACAATACAAGCTCATTTAGGTGTTATTACTGAGAAGGCACGTCCTTAATTATAGACTGCATGCTGATCACTGACTGCACCATATGTTCCAAAGCCAGAACTAAAGCTGTCGGTTTCCACTTTCATTCACATGTGGCTCACGCTGAATGTTTCCCAGAGGACCCGCTGCCCAGTGTGTAGGTGGTGATGGCTCCCGCAAAATCTTTGGATCGTATAAAGGGTTTCATTGGCTTCTGTAATTACCTATTTTGGGCTTTATGGAGGAACTGAGAAGCAGGAAAAAAAATGTTTTGGCTAAAAGTCCATATGTGATGATTTGCTTGTTCCAGCAGAAGTGATGATAATAATAATAAAAATAATATTTCGGTCTTGACATTTCCCATTTGGAATGTATGGAATCCTTTAGCATAAATGCTTCCTGTTGAAAACTTTTCCACCACCTTTTAGGGATGTCTGTTTGGGGCACAAATCCTGCATGAACTGTTGGCCATCCTGAAAGGTGATCAGGCTCCTCCCAAATTTAGCGTTCAAGATTTGACTTTAGGGACACACTAGACCTAATCTCACTGCCTGGGGTTATATAAGGGACAGAAAAGGTGTTCTTTAGTTATTAAGTTGTGTCTGACTCTTTTGCTACCCCATGGACTATAGCAAGAAGGAGTGAGGGAGACTCCGGCGTGATAAACTCGTAGAATACAGCACAGAGTCCCAGTCGCAGCTTAAGGGCTGACTGATGTAATAGCGTTTGGCTTGTCCTGAGAGCCCCATTATGGTAGTGGGTCGGAAGGAAAGCAGACCAGGGGCTTCCAGCACCCAAAAGGAAATCAACGGACTGGGTTCCTGGGGTGTTATTAGGACAGGAGCTTGTGAGGGGACCCCTGGGCACCTTCAGTCCTGATTGTCCTGAGACCCCGACCCCTGGGGCCTACACCTCTGAGGGCAGTCTCTCCTCCAGTGTGGTCCTTTACAGACTGGACAGGGAGCAGGGGGCAGCTTAGACATCTGAGATCAACTTTGTTTGAGATGCCCCTCCTTTCCACAGTACTAGCAAGCCTGGCCCTTTTCGCCTGGGCTCCTCTGGGCATTTTTCTCTTCAGGCTGATTCATAACGTTTCCCACAGACATCGCTAGAGCCTGGGCCTTTTCTTTGGTTCTTTTCTGTTGTTTTTCCTCCTCATATTCTTCACTGTAATATACTGTCTGAGCCAGCTGCAACAGTTTTTCTAAAGACTGATTTGGTCCAAACGCCTGTTTTTGTAACTTACAGTGGATATCTGGAGCTGACTGAGTGAGAAATTTATCTTTTAAGGTTGTCTCTCCCTCTGCATTTTCAGGAGAAATACTAGTGAACTTTCTAAGGCCTTCCCAAAGTCTCTCTAGGAATCTGCCAGGAATTTTTTTCTCTCCTTGTTCTATGTCAGCCAACCTAGCATAATTTAGAGGCTTAGTTTGAGTTCTCCTAAGCCCTACAATAACGCAATTGATGAAGTGGGTCTGCTCCCATATCCCTTTTTTCTTTGTGATCATCCCAATCTGGGTCTGCTATGGGAACTGCTTGGCTCCCCACAGGGAGGAGAGCTATTTCATGCTCCCTGATTTCCCCTTGCCTCACCCTCAATCCATTCATCTCCAAAAGCTGTGAGGTGAGGTGAGGTCGCTCAGTTGTGTCCGATTCTTTGTGACCCCGTGGACTGTAACCTACTAGGCTTCTCTGTCCATGGGATTCTCCAGGCAAGAATACTGGAGTGGATTGCCATTTCCTTCTCCAGGGGATCTTCCTGACCCAGGGGTCAAACCCGGGTCTCCTGCATTCGAGGCAGACGCTTTAACCTCTGAGCCACCAGGGAAGCCCCAAAACTTGATCTCTCGAGTTAGAGGAGTCTATCCATTCATCTCCAAAAGCTGTGAGGTGAGGTGAGGTCGCTCAGTCGTGTCCGATTCTTTGTGACCCCGTGGACTGTAACCTACTAGGCTTCTCTGTCCATGGGATTCTCCAGGCAAGAATACTGGAGTGGATTGCCATTTCCTTCTCCAGGGGATCTTCCTGACCCAGGGGTCAAACCCGGGTCTCCTGCATTCGAGGCAGACGCTTTAACCTCTGAGCCACCAGGGAAGCCCCAAAACTTGATCTCTCGAGTTAGAGGAGTCAGTGTCTGTCCCAAGACAGACATATTACATATCTCCAAGTAAGCTCGTAAAGTAAAAAGTCTCGTAAAGGCTACTATGTACTTTTCTGGACCCTCTAGATCATCTCCCAGATCTCTATCTGTTGTACCTCTGGGTAAGAAAAGGGCTTGTGGATTTTTGTGGGTTGGTTATTTCCCCCAGTGGGGGCCTCCTGAAGAGGCAGGAAGTTGTCTGGCTGTTCCTCAGCCCCTCTAGCTGCTGCTGCTGCTGCTAAGTCGCGTCAGTCGTGTCCAACTCTGTGCCACCCCATAGATGGCAGCCCACCAGGCTCCTCTGTCCCTGGGATTCTCCAGGCAAGAACACTGGAGTGGGTTGCCATTTCCTTCTCCAATGCAGGAAAGTGAAAAGTGAAAGTGAAGTCGCTCAGTTGTGTTAGACTCTTAGTGACCCCATGGACTGTAGCCTACGAGGCTCCTCCATCCATGGGATTTCCCAGGCAAGAGTACTGGAGTGGGGTGCCATTGCCTTCTCCGGCCCCTCTAGCTACCCTTCGCGTATGTTCCCAGGGATAGCTTAAGGCACCTGCTTTTCCTCTTTCTCATCCTCTGTCTCATCCTGTTTTGGTTGTCTGTGCCTCCTCCACTTTGACTGTCTGAATTCTGTTGAAACCAAAGTGGTCTGAGGCTGCATTGGAACTGGGGCTGTCTGAACTTCTATTGAGCCCAAGGCAACACTTCCTAGAGGGATTCCCTGACTCTCAGTCTGCTCAGCTGTGAGCCCCGAGGCAGAGTAAGAGGACAGGAGGGAGCTGAAGGCTTTACACCCAAATCTGTACCCCGAGGACGTAAGTCTGGCATAGCTCACAGAGAGAAAGAGTAATACACTCGGCACTTCTGCCCGGTTCTACGGAACCGGTCTAGCTGTAAAACAGTATCGCAATTAAGAGACCCTTCAACCGGCCGTCGTCTGCCATCCTCCCACAGATACTGTGGCCACGCGGATTTCCAAAAGAAAGTCAGACGTGTGTCTTCTTTAAACTCTGGGAGTCAAACTTATCCCAGTTTCTCAGGACACAATCCAAGGGTGTGAGTCTGGAACTTTGAGCAGCTCCCATCTGTAAGAGAGAAAAAAGTGGCAACCAGCACCTTTGCTTCTTTCCATCGGAGGTGTCCCTCCCTGCTGTAGATGGGGGCATAGACAGACTTTCCACCGAAGCTTCCCTTCCCTGGCCAGACCTAGTCTGTCCCTTCTAGACGCAGGCACCCTGCTCGTCCCCCCTGGTTCTACCACTGCGGTGGGGTGGGGATGCAGCGGGGGAGGCCTGGAGGCATCCCGAGTTGATTTCTAGTTCCATACCACCACGACCTTTGTTTGATTTTCCCAAGTAGTTTCCTGGAATGTTCCCCAAGGTAGCACTATTAGGGGAAGCATCAGTCTCTGTCTGTTCCCGTGCCTGAGCACAGTCCTGACAGCAGTAGACGAGTCACTGCCACGTCAGTAAGCCACTGGAGCTTTATCTAGTCCACGAAGAGCTGGTTCTGGCAACCCACTCCAGTGTTCTTGCCTGGAGAATCCCAGAGACGGGGGAGCCTGGCGGGCTGCCTTCTATGGGGTCGCACAGAGTCGGACACTACTGAAGCGACTTAGCAGCAGTAGCAGCAGCAAGAGCTAGTACTACCGAAAGAAGAAGCCCACTGTCCTCCCAAGCTGGGATTCCTGACTTACGTTCTTAGAAACCTCATGCTCGCTAGCAGCACTTTCATCCATATAGTTTGGAGGCACAGCTATGATAAGGACTCACTTTTAGGACTCTGGCTCCTGAGGCAGTCAGCCAGGAGAGAGACTCTGCTGAAGCTAGAGTTCTGCCTAGTTCCCAAACATGTTGCTGGCAAGTCTGGGGTTCCCCATGACTACTAAGCTTGAGATCTCAGTGAAAGTACGTAGTAATGGCATGAATCACAAGTCCATGGAAAGTCTATGATCTGACAGATTAGTTTAGTAGCTCAAATTGCCCACGCAATTATGAAATGGTCAAAAGGACCAGGAAAAGGTGACCGAGAAAGGAAAGTTCGGTCCACACGCTTTGCCCATCTCTGGTCTCTCCCTAGCGGGGACCTTGGGTGTCTCTTGGCATTGGCAGGTTGGTATAAACACCCAACAAGGCTCCCCTTTTGGGGGCTGCCGTCAGTCATGATGAGGTACTGCAAAACCGCAGATCAGGACTCATCACTTGCTTCGTTCAGGGCATGTCATTCATTCACACAAGCACACCGAAAAGTTAGTAAAGTGGAAAATGTATATACTGAGAAAGCAGAGAGCCTAGAGCTCTGAGTGTTCTTACCTTGTCCTGAAGATCCTGGACAAGCCCCCAAGATGATAGCTTATGGTGAACAATACTGGATTGGTGATCTCTGAAGAAGATTTATCTTTGGGACCAGAGACCAGGCCTTGATCACTCAGGAGCTTTTGTGTAGCAGAGTTTTATTAAAATAAGAAAAGGGACAAAGAAAACTTCTGACATAGACATCAGAAGGGGGATGTGCCGGGGTCCAGCCCCGGTGAATCCAGGATGATTCGAAGGTGGGGATGGAATCCGCGTCCTAGGAAAAAACTATCTAATTTAGCAGACTAGGGACTAGGAATTTAGCAGAGAAAAAGAGGCCGAATAACTTGGTTAACACAGGGTGCCAATCACCACCTACGTAGGCCGCAGGCATCTTCCCGTTCTCCCGAAGGAGAGGAGGCACTGAGGCCCCCTCGGTCCGATCTTAGAAGCCCAGGCAGAATTAGTAGGCTTGGTGGGTCCTATGCACCAGATGGGAATTCGACCAGAAAAATAGTAAGAGAGAGAGAAAAGGGCCGAATAACTTGGCTTACGTGGAGTACCAATAAAATTCCAGACAAGGAACTTGCACCATATGCATGGCGGGCACCCACGCTCCAGATGGGAATTCAGCCAGAAAATTGGGGAGCAGAAAGGAACGACATGAGGGAATCAGTCTTTCCAGAACTGATCCGATTTCTTTATTTTGGGGTTTGCTTATATACCCTTTGTTACATATAGGGATGAATACAGAGTCACGCGGGGGTCAGCAGTCCTGACCTTATCAAAATCAGGTGCTTTACATAAAAAAGTTTTAGGGGTTTTACATCATCTTCAAGCCATTTCTGCCTGCTGACATTTACAACTCTTTCTGATAACCAAAAAACTTATTTTTTCCAAGGGTGTTTTTCCTTAAACCAAGCACCACCCTCCAAAGCATTCCTATAGGGTGAGGGTGTAGTGAGTTACAATCAAGAAAGGAATTTATTTAACCCAAGGTTAACATGATTAATCTTAAAGGTTAATACTTATTTCTCCTATATGCTTAAAGGTTAAAAATTATTTCTCCTATATGTTAATCCTTATTTCTCCTATATACTTAAAGGTTAAGACTTATTTCTCCTATATGTTAATATTAACAGGATTAATCTTAAAGGTTAATACTTATTTCTCCTATATGCTTAAAGGTTAAGACTTATTTCTCCTACAGGTTAATACTTATTTCACCTATATACTTAAAGGTTAAGACTTACTTCTCCTATATGTTAATTCTTATTTCTCCTATATACTTAAAGGTTAAGACTTATTTCTATTCATTATAAGGGCAGGGAATATGAAGGTTTTAGCAACAAACATCAGTCCAACAAATGAAAATCCTTTCACCAATGTTCCTGTTAAGATCTACTCAGTCTTAAGATAGTGACAAAGTTACATTTTTGCATAGCAAGGACACAGTGATTTATAACAAAGTACAGTGATCTATTACAAGAGAGAAAATTCATTAACTCAGAAAGTCTAATATTGCTAACATCAAAAACTACTATATTTCCTTTTCTATATTCCAAATACATTGATTAATATATTCCCAGGTACCTAAAGGATATGGAGGCCTGGTGGCAATCATTGACTCAACAACCAGAAAAAGTCCTATGTTAATTAAGATTCTCAGAATACTCCAAAACTGAGTAAACCATCATGTGTCCGCAGAGAGGTTTAACCTGAGACGCCCTTGTCCCACCTAGGGCAGGGAATTAGCGGCAATTATTGACACAACAATTGAAGAAACCCTATATCAATATAATTCCCAACCAACCCACTATACTAATAATTTCTAACTTTCCACAAGAATTTGCGTTTAGTAAGTCAAAACATCTCATGCCTCTCATGGTTGGAGGGCTGTTGTGGCCGGAGGAACCTACACAGACAGGCTAGATAACCTTCAGAGGAATCCCGTAAGTTGAAACACTCTAGTCACGCCCAGGAATTTTTACTGCCTTGGAGCTGCACGTTTACTCCTTCTCGGAGAGAAACAGTTATGGGGGAGAGCCCCCCGTAGGTGAGAGTACAGGACAGACTCTGGTTTGGGATTAGATGCTCGGGAGCAGGGGAATTTCCTGAGACTTGGTCATGCCTTTGCGTATGCTGAAGCCCCTTTCCTCATGACCTTTGCCATGGGCGGAGTTCCTCACGCTGGCCCCCAACAATGCAGGCTCGATCCCTGGGTCAGAAAGATGCCCTGGAGAAGGAAATGGCAACCCACTTCAGTATTCCTGGCTGGCAAATCCCATGGACAGAGGAGCCTGGTGGGCCACAGTCCATGGAGTCACAAAGAGTTGGACATGACTGAAGCCACTTGGTAAGCATACATGCTACCCAGTGAAAAGTTGTTTACATTTTTTTAAGAAGAAAGGATCTTGGAGTGCTAGCTGGCCTTCCACCACAGGGGCTGACTTGGTGGTATGTGTTTACAGAATTTGCTAGTGAGCCAAACATTGGAATTTAAATAAGATGAATCTGAGGGAAAATATTGAGTACCTTAGCATCAGAAAGTTAGGGGCATCTGTGTTCCTTTGGTATGGGATTAGGTCAGTCCCTGATACATCTAAGTCACATTTCCATTGAATCTATTGCTGTATCTTAACTGACGCAATGTCAGTGTACACTTCCATGAGATGATGACGAATTTCAGGCCTTAAGAAACATCTGATGTAGGCAGGGAGAGAGAGCCTCATGGGGAATAACTGCACACCAAGAGAATCACACAGGCAGCGTGCCCCTGAACAAACCTCCAGGAAGTAGATGAGTTTGGAGAAGAGGAGATTGGTGCTCTTCTTTTCAGGAATTGAAAAAGGAAGAGAATGAGATGAATTTAGGGAAAGCTTGGGATTACCTTTTCACTTTAAAATGTGTCATTCTGACTTTCTATTTAAGAAAGGTATTTACAAATGCATACATTAACTTCTAGCATATTTCCAAAATTAATCAAATCATCTTTTATTTCTCTTCCTGCTGTTGTAACATAAGTCAATCAATGTAAACTGTGTCAAGTGGAATTAATATTTATGTTTTTTATTCCATTAGAAGAAAATGCAATGTGTCATAACATGTTTTGGGTATACAGTCTCAGCCATTCAATGTAGAACATTCCGATTTTCAAAGCATATGATGTCTTGAACAATGAGTAATGTCCATTAAAAACTTATTATGTGCCAGGCACTTTAATGAGTATTATCTCTTCTAAGCTTCAGCATAACTCCACTTTGCTACTGTTTTCAGCCACTCAGCCATGTCCAGCTCTTTGCAACCCTATGGACTGTATATATCCTGGCAGGCTCCACAGGCTCCTCTGCCCATGGAATTCTCCAGGCAAGAATACTGGAGTGGGTTGCCAGTCCCTTCTCCAGGGGATCTTCCAGACCCAGGGATCAAACCTGGGTCTCCTGCACTGAGGACAAATTCTTTACTGTCTGAATCACCAAGGAAGCCCCTAACTCTGCTAGCTAGGTACTATTATTAGCCTTTACCACTGACACACATATTTTACAGATGAGGAAACTGACTCAGCAAGGTTTAGAAAACTATCACTGTCAGAGCCGGGTTTTGAACCACAGCTCTCAGTTCCCAAAGGTGGTAAGATGAACTTTTAAGTCCATGGTACTTGTGGAGAATCTCTATTCAAGGAGAAACGTGTTGCCCAGCTGGGAGAGTGTAGTCCAGCTATAGCAAGTCCAGGGACTGCCTCAGTTGCCCCGACTCTCCCCCTCTCCCCTGAGGTCATGTCCTTCCTGGGAAGGCATATAGACCAGCATTTTGAGCCAATACTGGATGGCCCTGATGGTCACTACTTACCCCAAACTGACCAAGAATTTGTCCATCCCAATCCCAGAGTGCCCTTCCCCTCTTTCCAGTCCTGCACCCTCCAATTTTTTTCTCCCACAGGTGTTGATCCTTAAAAACATCTGGCAAACACCGTGGTAATGTTTGCTCCTGAAGAACCCACCCTGGGGCAGTGCCATTCCCTCCCAAGACTTCCACGTGTGAACAAATATACACACACTCCATAGGCATACGTGATGTCCTGCTTCTCAGGTCAGAGCTTCTTCACCAGTTTCTCCTGAGATGTGAAGCTTTGGGTTCAATTTCTCTGGCTGCTTAGGGGAGGCAGTGGAGCTTAATGGTTAAGAGCATTAATTTGAGGGTTAAACTTGCCTTGAAATCACAGCCCTCTCCTCGGCTATGACTGCCAAGTATGATGACGTACGTGAAGATCTTAACATAGTACCTTCAATAAATGGCAGCTAATGGGATTTCCCTGGTGATCCAGTGGTTAAGACCCTATGCTTCCAATGCAGGGGGCGAGGGTTAAATCCCTGGTCAGCTAAGATCCCATATGCTGTGGTGCTCAGCAAAAAAAAAGGGGGGGGGGGCAACCACTTCCTCTCACATTGAAATGATCTCTACTCTCAACTTCTCTTCACTCTCTACTGATCTATGAGGGATAATTCAGTGTTACCCCTCACGAGAAGAAACACAAAACAAAAGAACAACCCTTAGTTCAAACTTTCACCATCATTCCCTTGAACTGTTGCAATAGCGTCTAAATTGGTTTCCCACCTCCTGCTCTATTCTCCGTTTCCATTCCATTCTCCACTTTGCCCATAGTGATGTTTCTAAAGTGTTGATAATGATCTGCTTGAAATCCTTGAATAATTTCCATTTCCTGTGCAGAAAAATATGTAAAATATGTGAGCTACTGAACACAACCCCTGCCTTCCCTCTGACTACTCTATTGTATTAAGATTCATCAACCACGAAACAACTTACAGTTTCTTAAACTGGCCATGTTGAAGATGCTGTTTTAGGGTTCCTTGTCTTTTAATAGTAATCCCTCTGGCTTCACTTTCCACCCTGCATTCTCAGACCTCCTGGGAAAATCCCATTTATTCTTCAAATTTTTTTTTTTACAGGCTGAATGTTTGTGCCTCTCCAAAATGTATGTGCTGAGGCCCTAATCTTCAGTGTGATGGTATTTGAAGATGAGGCCTTTGGGAGGTAATTAGATTTTGATGAGGTCATAAGCATTGATTCTCCTGAGTATCCTCACAAGAAAAAAGAGGGAAATTTTGATCTCTAAGTCACGTGAGGATACAGCAAGAACACAGCCATCTGCAAACCAGAAAGAGGGTCCTTAGCAGAAACCAAATCTGCTGGCACCTTGATCTCAGACTTCCAACCTCCAGAACTGAGAAAAATAAATGTTTGCGGTTTAAACTGTCCCATCTACGGCATTTTGTTATAGCAACTTGAACTAAGATACTCCAACAAATATCTTCGCAGTGCCCTTCATCCTTCATCCCTTCATTCATTATACCTCCGCTGAGTAACAAGCAAGCAGCAGTTTTGCTACATCCTAAGGACACAAAACCCATTTCTACCATAAGATACATTTAGTCTAGATGGTGAGAGACAAGTGAGCTGAAAATGCCAATAAAACTGCATGGTGCCGTCAGCGCACAGGCGAGGGCCCAGACTAGGCGTTTAGAGAAGGCTCTTCATTGGAGTGATGCT
The DNA here is from genome assembly GCA_006408675.1 of Madoqua kirkii. NCBI lineage: Eukaryota > Metazoa > Chordata > Mammalia > Artiodactyla > Bovidae > Madoqua > Madoqua kirkii. The sequence continues at coordinate 28,053 of SJYC01094669.1, forward strand.
TGAATTCTCTCACTGCAAGACGTATATGACCTTGTACATACTGACTTATTGACACTTTCTTTCTGATTGCATTGTAATTTAATTATATATTTGCCTTCCTCTTAGAACAAAAAGTTAATGACAGTATTCCCAAGTAGTTTAAGTGTCTAATACATGAAAGGTACTCAATTACTGTTTGAGGAATAAATGGACAGGTGGAGAGATGAATGGATGAATGCTCAATGACCAGTTTTAAATATTCAATGTTTTTATTCCTTGAGCTAGAGACAGAATCCTTTAGGTAAATTCACTTGAAATATAAATGACAAAGAAAAACTTAACTTCAATTTCATGTTAAAAATAAATTCTAAATTATTGAAATAAGTCCTTTTATTAAAAACTTTAGAATATATTTAAGTAGGCATTATTTTTTTAAAATAATATTAGGGATGAAATTTTTTAAAAAACTGACAGAATCTATGAAGACATTGTAATCTCAGGTTGGACTGCTGTACCTTAAGTAAAAAAATATTTTTGAGAAAAATAATCAATATTTTATCATTTTTCATTAAGCTCTCTCATACACTTTAATATGTAACTGTTTGTTCACTTACCTTCTTCAGCTGATAATTACTCATACTCTCTTCCATCTTCATTTGCCAATGGCTATGCATATGTTGGGCCTTCCCAAGTGGCTCAGTGGTAAAGAATCCACCTGCCAATGCAGGAGATGTGGACTCGACCCCTGGATTGGGAATATAACTTGGAGAAGGAAATGGCAACCCACGGTAGTACTCTTGCCTACAAAATACCATGGATGGAGGAGTCTGGCAGGCTACAGTCCATAGTGTTGCAGAAGAGTCAAACACAACTTAGTGACTAAACAAAAACAAATGTGTATGCCATGGACATTGCACAGCACCACTTTCAACAATGTCAGAAAATCTAACATCCTTTGCAGTATATTGAGTTTCATGCTGCCTTTTATTTACATTGAATTTTTATTTTGAACAATAGGCAACAAATGACTCAGCAATGATATTGATTCAAAGGCCATGAACCAGTTCAAAGATTTGCTGGTAAATCTTGAACAACCAGTTCTCAGAGAAACAAAGAGATCTGGTTTATAGTGTTTCCCAGTTGCCTAGTATAGATTCTCCACTGTGGTCTATTCCAAGTGGCCAAATGCAATGTCACTGAATATGGAGTTGGAAAGGCAGATGTCCACCATTTCTCAGAGCCTGCATGAGCCGGCTCCAGGAGCAAACTCCCAGAGATCCTAAAAGACAGGGAAGCCTGGTATGCTGCAGTCCCTGGGGTTGCAAAGAGTCGGACATGACTTGGCAACTGAACGACAATAATTAAGTAGAAAGTGAGCCTTGAGTGTTCACTAATGTTTCAGCTGGTTAGTTTTTAGTGGGTATTTCTATGTTATAATGACTTGTCTTCCTAGTAAACTTTGTATAACCTATAGGATTCAATAATTAAGATTCTCATATATATCATATAAAGTTCCCTAGAGCTGCCCTGAGAAAGTAAATAAAAATCTTAGCAATATTTCAGTTATCTCTAGAGCAGACCCTGATTTACTCTCAGGAGATACCCTGGTAGCTCAGCTGGTAAAGAAATCTCCTGTAATGCAGGAGACCCCAGTTCGATCCCTGGGTTGGGAAGATCCCCTGGTGAAGGAAACAGTTACCCACTCCAGTATTCTGGCCTGGAGAATTCCATGGACTGTATAGTCCACGGGGTTGCAAAGAGTCAGACACAGCTGAGCAACTTTCATTTTCCCTGTATCTTGATGAGTTCTTTTTCCCCAAAACAATACTCCCCTAAACCCACCAGGACTCCTACATTCAGGGATTAAATAACAGGCCCCTCACACCTTTTTAGCAATATTTTCCAGAAATACAATGAGACTTGAAATGAGGCCTAAATTCCTCTGTATTCCTTTTACCTCCCCCAAAGCACAGGAACTGAATTTTTTGTACCCCTCCAGATACCCTGGTAGCTCAGCTGGTAAAGAAATCTCCTGTAATGCAGGAGACCCCAGTTCGATCCCTGGGTTGGGAAGATCCCCTGGTGAAGGAAACAGTTACCCACTCCAGTATTCTGGCCTGGAGAATTCCATGGACTGTATAGTCCACGGGGTTGCAAAGAGTCAGACACAGCTGAGCAACTTTCATTTTCCCTGTATCTTGATGAGTTCTTTTTCCCCAAAACAATACTCCCCTAAACCCACCAGGACTCCTACATTCAGGGATTAAATAACAGGCCCCTCACACCTTTTTAGCAATATTTTCCAGAAATACAATGAGACTTGAAATGAGGCCTAAATTCCTCTGTATTCCTTTTACCTCCCCCAAAGCACAGGAACTGAATTTTTTGTACCCCTCCCCTCCCCAATCCAATTCATATGTTGAAGTCCCTTCACCCAATGGGAATTTGTTTTGAGATAAGACTTTTATTTTTTTTAATATAGATTTATTTAATTGGAGGCTAATTACTTTACAAAATTGTATTGGTTTTGCCATACATCAACATGAATCCACCACAGGTGTACACGTGTTCCCCATCCTGAACCCCTCTCCCACCTCCCTCCCCATACCATCCCTCTGGGTCATCCCAGTGCACCAGCCCCGAGCATCCTGTATCCTGCATAGAACCTGGACTGGTATTTTGTTTCACATATGATATTATACATGTTTCAATGCCATTCTCCCAAATCATCCCACCCTCGCCTTCTCCCACAGAGCCCAAAAGACTGATCTATACATCTGTGTCTCTTTTGCTCTCTTGCATACAGGGTTATTGTTACCATCTTTCTAAATTCCATATATATGTGTTAGTATACTGTATTGGTGTTTTTCTTTCTGGCTTACTTCACTCTGTATAATAGGCTCCAGTTTCATCCACCTCATTAGAACTGATTCAAATATATTCTTTTTAATGGCTGAGTAATACTCCAATGTGTATATGTACCACAGCTTTCTTATCCATTCATCTGCTGATGGGCATCTAGGTTGCCTCCATGTCCTGGCTATTATAAACAGTGCTGCGATGAACATTGGGGTACACGTGTCTCTTTCAATTCTGGTTTCCTCGGTGTGTATGCCCAGCAGTGGGACTGCTGGGTCGTATGGCAGTTCTATTTCCAGTTTTTTAAGGAATGAGGTAGGGCTTTTAAAGAGGTAATTTTGGTTAAGTGAGGTTGTAAATTTAGGGTCTTAATCCAACAAGACTGATGTTCTCTTTAGAAGAGTAAGTGACACCGAGAGGCACACATACAGAGAAGAGGCCACATAAGGAACAGCAAGAAGGCAGCCATCTGCAAGCTAGGACGAGAGGTCTCTCTAGAAACCCATCCTGCCGGCACCTTCATCTTGCTTGACTTTTAGACTCCAGAATAGTAAGAAGATAAATGTCATTTGTTTAAGCCACTCAATACGTGGTGTTTTGTTAGTGCAGCCCTAGCAGTCCAATACACAAATGAATCATTAGAATGACCTTGAACATCATCTAGTTCTTCATGGTAGATGCATATGGCCCTGGATATGTGCAAACATGTTTGTGTGCATAAATTTATGCATTACTCCTTTTAATTTGGTACACAGTTAACTGTCATTTAAAGATGGTTGAGAAGGTTGATCTTGAACAGTCTGTAGATAATTGCAACTTGATCTACCAGATGACATGTATGTATTTGATTCCAAAAAATTCACTCACTTGGGGAATTACTGTAATTAAAATAAAATGTTCTTGCATATACTTGCTTTAGACTAGTGGAATTAAAGACATGTAGGCTATTAAAAAGAACTTTCAAAGTTTGCTGAACTAAACCTGGAGTCTCAGAAAATCCTTTCTCCCTTAACTTTGTTCTGCTGCTGCTGCTAAGTTGCTTCAGTCGTGTCCGACTCTGTGCAATCCCATAGACGGCTGCCCACCAGACTCCCCCGTCCCTGGGATTCTCCAGGCAAGAACACTGGAGTGGGTTGCCATTTCCTTCTCCAATGCATGAAAGTGAAAAGTGAAAATGAAGTCGCTCAGTCATGTCTGACTCTTAGCAACCCCATGGACTGCAGCCTACCAGGCTCCTCCATCCGTGGGATTTTCCAGGCAAGAGTACTGGAGTGGGGTGCCATTGCCTTCTCTGTAACTTTGTTCTACCTGCTGCCAAAGAAAGATGACAGGGAAATCAACCCAACTATGCACTGTTCTTTTCATGAAATGGGCCAAAGAGAAGCAAAACTTTATTATAAATACAGAGGTTTATTTAGCTTACATAGACATTACAAACCAGGGGTTAACTAATCACAGCCCATGATTAGAGTTCTATTTGTCAACTCTCAAAGCCCCCCACCTCTGCCCCAGCCCCAAGTCATTTCTATAACATTGCCAGTAAACCCAGATCTCTAGCTGTCATCTGCAAACACACAAGGCAGCTCACTGTTGAAGGAACAGACTATGGTTCTTGGAGTTTAATACACTTCTGCTGCTAATGAAGATCTAGTTAATGTTCTGGGTTAGGTAATGGGCTCTCTCTGGCTTTCAAAGCACCCTGGCTCAGCTTCTCCAGCTACTCCACCCCTTCTCTTGTTCCACAGTCTCTCTGCATACAGGGGAACTTCCTGGAACAGGAATCTCAAATGTTTTGTCTCTCTGCCCCTGGTGTTGACTCAGATCCTGTGAGTGATCCTTGCAACTAATAAAAATAATATAAAGACTAAAGACCATACCCAGTCAGAGCTTCCTGGTGGCTCAAGTGCAAAGACTCTGACTGCCAATGCAGAAAACACAAGCAACGTGGGTTTGATCCCTGGGTCGGGAAGATCCTCTGAAGGAGGAAATGGCAACTCACTCCAGTATTCTTGCCTGGAAAGTTCCATGGACAGAGGAGCCTGGCGGGCTACAGTCCAGGGATCACAATGAGTAGGACACAACTGAGCACACATACTCACTCACATGCATTGTCAAACCCACTGGAGAGGAAATGCAAGCGACTAAGAAAGAAAGAACATTGTATTTCAGTGGTGATTAAAAGAAGAGCATGTGACAGCATAATATCTGCCTCTTAGCAGCTGATGCTGTTTGAATAAAAGGATGGCCAAAGATAAATAACTTGGTTCAACTGTTCTGCCATTTCTTGTCTGATATTACTGGAAAGCAATTTGGTGATATGTATGAAAAACAATCTAAAAATGACCAAAACTAATCTATAAATGTTAATCCACCTCTGTTTCCACCAAGGTGAAATAAACAATACCAGATTTACTCTCCTGCGTGAAATTATTAAAGAGAATTAGAAAAATCCAGACAAAAATATATTAAACAATGGTTTTCAAGATACTCCCCAAAAGAAAGCAAATGGGATGAGTCCTATAAAACTGCTTCATCTTACTCCCTGGTGAGTTGTAAGACCATGGAGCAGGGAGAACATTCCCTAGTGGATCTCAGAATGTTCCTTGAGTTGACAAGAGGGGGCTGAAAATCTGGGGGGACCAAGGCAACTAGAGTTTTCAGAACAAAGGGCTGAGGAGGAAGGGGCTGCACAGAGTTCTGTCAAGTCTCCGTTGCAGAACCCAGCACACGCACTCGAGGAAATTCCCCATCGATGGGCAAAGACCAGTGAACAGGATTAAAGGCAACAGTGCCCAGCTTTCACACAGGGCTGGACGCAGGGCATGTTCCTACAGGCCGACTGGGAAGCTGCACAGTGAACTAGACAGATACCCAGAGGGGTCTTTCCTCAGTGGTGGGGAATGAGCTCTAGACTAAGCATGACTCCAGTCTTGCCTAAAAATCTTAAAAACAAGGCTAAAACTGGTACTAAAAAGGACAAAATTATTTCTGATCAGCTTAACTGCAACCGAGGACAAAGTTCACAAGTGTAAGGATAAAAAAAATACAACAAGGTAAGATTCACAAATGTCTGGAATACAATAAAGAATTAGTTGTCATGCAAATAAGCAGGAAATCATGACCCATAATGAGGTGAGTAATCAATCAAAGGGCTTCCCTGATGGATCGATCAGTAAAAGAATTCACCTGCAACGCAGGAGCCCAGGGTTCAATCCTTGGGTTGGGAAGATCCCCTGGAGAAGGAAATGGCAACCCACCCCAGTATTCTTGCCTGGAAAATCCCATGGATAGAGGAGTCTGGTGGGCTACAGTCCATCAGGTCACAAGAGTTGGACACGACTTAGTGATGAAACCGCCACCATCAATCAATCAAAACTGAATGAGAATTGAAGAGATGTTAGCATTATCAGGCAAAGACAGGAAAGTCATAACTATATTTCATGTGTTCAAAAATTAAGACACTAGATATTTTCTTTTTTTCAACTTTATTCAGGCATTGAAAGATTTTTAAAAGACTTCAACTTCCTAAAACCTGCACTATGTGAAGCAAAAAATACATTTAATGGTATTAATGACAGATTCAGTTCAGTTCAGTCGCTTAGTCATGTCCTACTCTTTGCAACCCCATGAATCACAGCATTCCAGGCCTCCCCGTCCATCACCATCTCCCCGAGTTCACTCAGACCTATGTTCATCGAGTCCGTGATGCCATCCAGCCATCTCATCCTCTGTCATCCCCTTCTCCTCCTGCCTCTAATCCCTCCCAGCATCAGAGTCTTTTCCAATGAGTCAACTCTTTGCATGAGGTGGCCAAAGTACTGGAGTTTCAGCTTTAGCATCATTCCTTCCAAAGAAATCCCAGGGCTGATCTCCTTCAGAATGGGCTGGTTGGATCTCCTTGCAGTCCAAGGGACTCTCAAGAGTCTTCTCCAACACCACAGTTCAAAAGCATCAGTTCTTTGGCACTCAGCCTTCTTCACAGTCCAACTCTCACATCCATACACGACCACAGGAAAAACCATAGCCTTGACTAGACTGACCTTAGTCGGCAAAGTAATGTCTCTGCTTTTGAAAATACTATCTAGGTTGGTCATAACTTTCTTCCAAGGACTAAGTGTCTTTTAATTTCATGGCTACAGTCATCATCTGCAGTGATTTTGGAGCCCTCAAAATAAAGTCTGACACTGTTTTCACTGTTTCCCCATCTATTTGCCATGAAGTGATGGGACCAGATGCAGTGATCTTTGTTTTCTGAATGTTGAACTTTAAGCCAACTTTTTCACTTTGCTCTTTCACTTTCATCAAGAGGCTCTTTAGTTCTTCTTCACTTTCTGCCATAAGGATGGTGTCATCTGCATATTACATCACAAAAGAAAAAACTACGTGAATCTGAAGATATAGCAATAGAAACTATTAATATTAAAAGAAAATGACTTTAAAAAATGAACAAAGCATCAATGAGCTCTAGGACTTCAAGTAACCTGTTAGAAATATAATCAGAGTCCCTCAAAGGTGCAGAGAGCGGGGAGTGGAAAAAATATTTGAAGAAATAATGGCCAAAATGTTACCAAAGAATATTATAAACCCTAAATTCCAAGAAGCTTGACAAATAAGCCCAAGAGTTAAAGAAACACAATCAAAACTAGTGATAAAGAGAAAAATCTTCAAAGCAGCAAGAGAAAAAGGACAGCAAAAATAAGGATGATGTCAGATTTTTCATACTGAAACAGAACAATGGAGCAACAGCTTTTAAATACTAAAAGAAATAAAACTGTCATCCTAGAATTTTATACCTAAGGATGGAAATATAACTTTGAAAATAACAGGGAAAATAATTTTGAAAACCCAAATCAAGATACATGGTTTTTCAGACAAATAAGTACTGAAAGAATTCAACACCATCAAAGCCCCATTGAAACAAATATTAAAGGATGTCAACCAGAGAAAAGGTAAATGATAAAAGATACGGCTCTACACAAAGGAAACAAGAGAACCAGAAGTGGTAAACGCATGGGTAAAAATATAAGATCGTTTTCTTATTGATAAAGTATCTTTAAATGATAACTCACAGCTTAAACAGAAATAATAAAGAAATAATGAAGTTGAGGAAGATGTGCAAGTAAGTTGTGTGACAGTAAACACCAATTATGAGAAAAGAAAGGAGAGTATTTTGTTGTCTGATTCTTATACTACATGTGAAGTCACATATTACCTGAAGTCACATAATGACTTATACTACATGTGAAGCCACATAATACCACTACATTGTTCAGTTGTTAAGTCATGTACAACTCTTTACGACCCCATGAATTGCAGCACTCCAGGCTTCCCTGTCCTTCACTGTCTCCCAGAGTTTGCTCAAACTCATGTTCATTAAGTCAATGATGCCACCTAACCATCACAATCCTCTGTTGCCCACTTCTCCTCTTGTCCTCAATCTTTCCCAGCATCAGATTCTTTTGTAATGAGAAGGCAATGGCACCCTACTCCAGTACTCTTGCTTGGAAAATCCCATGAACGGAGGAGCCTGGTGGGCTGCAGTCCATGGGGTCGTGAAGAGTCAGACACGACTGAGCGACTTCCCTTTCACTCTTCACTTTCACGCACTGGAGAAGGAAATGGCAACCCACTCCAGTGTTCTTGCCTGGAGAGTCCCAAGGATGGCGGAGCCTGGTGGGCTGCCATCTATGGGGTCGCACAGAGTCGGACACAACTGAAGCGACTTAGCAGCAGCTGTTCGCATCAGGTAGCCAAAGTAATGGAGATTCAGCACCAGTCCTTCCAGTGAATATTTAGAGTTGATTTCCTTTAGGGACTGACTGGTTTGATCTCCTTGCTGTCCAAGGGACTCTCAAGAGTCTTCTCCAGCACCACAGTTTGAAAGCGCTCAACCTTCGATTCTTTGGCGCTTAGCTCTCTCTATAGCCCAGTCTCACATCCTTACATGACAACTGTTAAAACCACAGCTTTGACTATATGGTCCTTTGTCAGCAAAGTGATATCTCTGCTTTTTAATACACTGGATAGGTTTTTCATAGCTTTTCTTCCAAGGAGCAAACGTCTTTTAATTTCATGGCTGTAGTCACCGATCGCAGTGATTTTGGAGCCCAAGAAAATGAAATCTGACACTGTTCCCACATTTCCCCCATCTATTTGGCATAGACTGATAGGACTGTATGCCATGACCTTAGTTCTTTGAATGTTGAGTTTTAATCCAGCTTTTTCACTCTCCTTTCAACTTCATCAAGAGGCTCTTTAGTTCCTCTTCCCTCTCTGCCATTAAAGTTGTATCATCTGCATATCTGAGGTTGTTGATATTTCTTCTGGCAATCTTGAGTCCAGCTTGTTGCTTCATCCAACACAGCATTTTGCATGATGTACTCTGCATATAAATTAAATAAGCAGGGTAACAATATATAGCCTTGATGTACTCCTTTCCCAGTTTTGAACCAGTCCATTGTTACATGTTCAATTCTGTTGCTTCTTGTCCTGCATACTGGTTTCTCAGGAGGCAGGTAATAGTCTAGTATTCCCATCTCATTAAGAATATTCCACAGTTTGTTGTGATCCACACAGTCAGACTTTAGCACAGTCAATGAAGCAGATTTTTTTTTTCAGAATTCCCTTGCTTTTTCTATGATCCAGTGTATGTTGGCAATTTGAGTTCTGGTTCCTCTGCCTTTTCTGAATCCACCTTGTACATCTGGAAGTTCTCAGGTCACATACTACTGAAGCCTAGCTTGAAGGATTTTGAGTATTACCTTGCTGGCATGGAAAATGAGTGCAGTTGTACGATAATTTGAACATTTCTTGGTATTGCCGTTTTTGGGGATCGGAATGAAAACTGACCTTTTCCAGTCCTGTGGACATTGCTGAGTTTTCCAAATTTGCTGGCATATTGAGTGCAGCACTTTCACAGCATCTTTTAGGATTTGAAATAGTTCAGCTGAAATTCCATTACCTCCACTAGCTTTGATCATAGTAATGCTTCCTAAGGCCCACTTGACTTCACATTCCAGGATGTCTGGCTCTAGGTGAGTGACCACACCATCATGGTTATCTGGGTCATTAAGAGCTTTTTTGTGCAGTTCTTCTGTGTATTCTTGCCACTTTTTCTCAATCTCTTCTGCTTCTGTTAGGTCTACTATATACTATCACCTACGTGTGGTTGGTTAAAGAAGATGTGGTACATATATACAATGGAATATTAGCCATAAAAAAGAATGAAACTGGGTCATATGTAGTGCTGTGGATGGACTATGAGTGTTATACAGAGTGAAGTAAGTCAGAAAGAGAACAAATCTCATATAATAATGCATATATGTGGAATCTAGAAAAGTGATACAGATGAGCCTATTTGTGGGGCAGGAGTGGAGACACAGACATGGAATGCGGACATGTGGATGCAGACAGGGAGGGGGAGCACCGGATGAAAGAGGGGGTGGTTCTGATATTTGTGCACTGCTGTGTGTAGAGTGATGGCTGGTGGGAGGCCGCTGTGCAGCAGGGAGCTCAGCTTGGTGCACTGTGATGACCCAGAATGGCAGGATAGGGGATGGGAGAGAGGCTCTTGAGGGAGGGAAAGCCTGTGTGCACGTGGCGGATTCCCTTGTCATGCAGCAGCAGAGGCTAGGACAGGATGTGGAGCAATGACACTCCAACTTTTCTTTAAGCAGTATCCCATATGCCTTAAAGAAACCACTTAAATAACAAAAGATTTTGCTATTTGGTTAAGCAACCATTTAATAATAAAAAATTTTGATAATAGAATTATACTAGAAATATAATAAAAGATTACTATTAAATTGTTATGCTCACAGTCCGAGTCCCCAAAGCTGAGAAAACAAGACATCCACGGCAATTCAAAAGCAAAAAGGGGTTTTATTACTAGCTCGAGCTAGGGCCCAAGTCCCCTCCAGCGCAGTGGATTGGTGCAAGAGCCCCGAGCCCTGAATTACAGCAGTTTTTGTACATTTGGTGTGGGTTAGAACAAAGAAGGGAGTTGGCGAGGGCAGATTGGCTGCAAGGGTTTTTTAGCATTTACTGATTGGCTAATGTTTTTGCATGCGGGCTCGCTTAGGGGACCTTTCGTGTTATCTAGGTCGGCTCCAACCAGGCTACAGGTAATATGCTGACTGGATGAGTCTCAAGGTCGGGGGGATGATGATCTCAGCTCCTTCTGGGCAGTGACCCAGCTTTTCCCATGATTGTAGCTCTGGCTACTTTAGTTCTTGATGCCTGTCATGGCTTCTGTCAAGTCTACTAGAAATATAATAAAAGGTCACTATTAAATAACAAAACATTTTGTTATTTTGTTAAGCCAGAGGAGATAAAATATAATCATTAAAAACATTTGATTCATCCAAAATAAGAAGAGTAATAAAAAGAGGAAAAGGGGAACTTAGAATAGGTGAGACAAATACAAAATATCACCGAGATAAAGATCTAAATAAACAGAGAAAGATATCTTGTTCATAAGATTTAATATTAGCCCGTCGATAATCCCCATATTGATCTTTAGATTCAACACCATCCCAGTCAAAATCCCAACACTATTTTTGAAAAAATTAACAAATTGATTCCTACATTCACAAAGAAACATAAAGGACCTAGAATAGTTTAAACAACCTTGAAAAAGAATCACAAAGTTAGATGACTACTACTACCCATTTCAAGGTTACACTGATCATGGCAGTGTGGGCTCTGGAGGACATGTGATCAAGGGGGTAGAAGAGAGTTGAGAAACAAGAATCACAGACAAGTGATCCTTGACAAAGGTGCAAAGGCAGCTCAGTAGAGAAAGGACAGTATTTTCAAGATGGGGAAACAGTGGAAACAGTGTCAGTTTATTTTTTGGGGCTCCAAAATCAATGCAGATGGTAATTGCAGCCAGGAAATTGAAAGACGCTTACTCCTTGGAAGAAAAGTTATGACCAACCTAGATAGTATATTCAAAAGCAGAGACATTACTTTGCCGACTAAGGTCCGTCTAGTCAAGGCTATGGTTTTTCCTGTGGTCATGTATGGATGTGAGAGTTTGGACTGTGAAGAAGGCTGAGCACTAAAGAATTGATGCTTTTAAACTGTGGTATTGGAGAAGACTCTTGAGAGTCCCTTGGACTGCAAGGAGATCCAACCAGTCCATTCTGAAGGAGATCAGCCTTGGTATTTCTTTGGAAGGAATGATGCTAAAGCTGAAACTCCAGTACTTTGGCCACCTCATGCAAAGAGTTGACTCATTGGAAAAGACTCTGATGCTAGGAGGGATTGGGGGCAGGAGGAGAAGGGGATGACAGAGGATGAGATGGCTGGATGGCATCACTGACCCGATGGATGCGAGTCTGAGTGAACTTCAGGAGTTGGTGATGGACAGGGAGGCCTGGCGTGCTGCGATTCATGGGGTCACAAAGAGTTGGACACAACTGAGCGACTGAACTGACTGACTGATGCAAAAAAGCCAAATTTTAATCCCTATACCACATCAATAAATTTGTTCAAAATATCCAAAATTCAACCCAAAGTAGATCACAAGCGGAGCTAAAGATCGTTAAAGCCAGCAGGTCTTTAGTCATTAGTTTGCCAGAGCTGGTTTGCACTAACACAGGAGTTAGTTCCTGGGGGAAGCAAGTTTTAAGAATACTGGCCTTTCCCCAAAAGATAGGAATGTAGAACCTAAAAAGCCTATGTTGACAGGGAGTATTTGCACTTCCTTTGGAACAGGCCATGCAGAGGCCCAAGGAGGCTGCAGCTCCTCTGGATACCATGGACATTTTTCAGATTCAAGGTCCCAGGAGACAGCACACTGGACAAGGAAGCAAGGCTCTTCTCACAGAGGCTCCTGCAGAGTGACCACATGTCTCCCTCAAGGCTCTGTGACGAGAGGACATCACGGAGCACAACAGGAGAGGGTGAGTATATGGGACTTTGAGTTGCCCCAGGTACCCCAGAGAGAGGAGGAGAGAGATTGGGGCACCACTGGAGATGCCACAGGCTTCAGCTGGTAAGGAAGAGCATAAATATGTTAACTTTTCAGAGTCTTCATATGAACCCCTGAGTTGGTGAGACATAGAGATATTTAGGTGAAAAAGGTACCATAGAAAAGACTCTAAGAGAAAACAAGTTAATATTATCAGTTATTATCTTTGAATTCTAGAGGTCCTGGTGATTTTCATTTTCTTCTTTATAATTTCTATATAAAGTTGCCTGAAAGTTTTACAGTAAATATGTATTACTTTTATAATTATAAAAAAGCAATAAAGATATTTATTAAAAATCTCAGAAGAAAAGTCCCACTTTTTAAAATCCTTTTTTAAAGGAGAGTTCAGTTCAGTCTCTCAGTCATGTCCGACTCTTTGTGACCTGGTGAATCACAGCACACCAGGCCTCCCTGTCCATCACCAACTCCCGGAGTTCACTCAAACTCAGGTCCGAGTCTGTGATGCCATCCAGCCATCTCATCCTCTGTCGTCCCCTTCTCTTTCTGGCCCCAATGCCTCCCAGCATCAGGGTCTTTTCCAGTGAGTCAACTCTTCGTATGAGTTGGCCAAAGTACTGGAGTTTGAGCTTTAGCATCATTCTTTCCAAATAACACCAAGGACTGATCTCCTTCAGAATGGACTGGTTGGATCTCCTTGCAGTCCAAGGGACTCTCAAGAGTCTTCTCCAATATCACAGTTCAAAAGCATCAGTTCTTCAGTGCTCAGCCTTCTTCACAGTCCAGCTCTCACATCCATACATATGTGACCACTGGAAAAACCATAGCCTTGACTAGACGGATCTTAATCGGCAAAGTAATGTCTCTGCGTTTGAATATGCTAT
>SJYC01094670.1:0-42861 GCA_006408675.1 Madoqua kirkii
TCCCCTATAATGAAAAGGACATCTTTTTCGGGTGTTAGTTCTAAAAGGTCTTATAGGTCTTCATAGAACCATTCAACTCAGCCCTTTCAGCATTACTGGTTGGGGCACAGACTTGGATTACTGTGATATTGAATGGTTTGCCTTGGAAATGAACAGAGATCATTCTGTAATTTTTGAGACTGCATCCAAGTGCTGCATTTTGGACTCTTGTTGACCATGATGGCTACTCCATTTCTTCTCAGGGATTCCTGCCCACAATAGTAGATATAATGGTCATCTCAGTTAAATTCACCCATTCCAGGTCATTTTAGTTCACTGATTCCTAAATGTCAACATTCACTCTTTCCATCTCTTGTTTGACCATTTCCAGTTTGCTTTGATTCATGGACCTAACATTCCAGGTTCCTATGCAATATTGCTCTTTACAGAATCAGACCTTGCTTCTATCACCAGTCACATCCACAACTGGGTATTGTTTTGGCTTTGGCTCCATCCCTTCATTCTTTCTGGAGTTATTTCTCCACTGATCTCCAGTAGCAAATTGGGCACCTACCAACCTGGGGAATTTCTTTTTCAGTATACCATCATTTGCCTTTTCATACTATTCATAGGGTTCTCAAGGCAAGAATACTGAAGTGGTTTAGCCATTCCCTTCTCCAGTGGACCACAGTCTGTCAGACCTCTCCACCATGACCCACCTGTCTTGGATGGCCCCACAGGGCATGGCTTAGTTTCATTGAGTTAGACCAGGTTGTGGTCCTAGTGGGATTAGATTGTCTAGTTTTCTGTGATTATGGTTTCAGTGTGTCTGCCCTCTGATGCCCTCTCGCAACACTTACCATCTTACTTGAGTTTCTCTTACCTTGAATGTGGGGTATCTCTTCATGGCTAAAAGGATAAAAGGATAGAAAAGGATGATCTAATTTTAGTAAAATGAAAACTCAGTATAAACATAAAGAAGGATGGACGGCAATATACCAAAATATTAATGGAACAATAATTTGAGTGGTGGAATTGAGAGTTTTTTTCTCACTTTGTTCTAATGACTGTTTGTCGCTTGTAGGATCAGAAAGATTATAAAATGATTTTTAATTTAGTGAATAGAAATGAAGGCTAACTGGACATGCAACTGTATGCAAGTCTATTCAGCTCCCTGGACTCTTCTCTCTCTCATCTTATAAAATGAGATGTTAGACTGGATGGATTTTAAAGCCCTTTTTACTGTAAGAATTAATCTATTTTAAATTTTTAGAGGTTGCATGTGAAGAACTTTAGTACACATGTTAAATCTTAAAAATAAATATAACTAATGGAGGGGTTTTTAGTTTCTCCAAAAGCTTTCCACTCTTCAGATAGTCTCCTGAGCTGGGCATTCTGCCCTAGATTTCTTTCTTTGAAACCAAGTCCCTTATTGCTTCAGATGAGATTAATTCTCATCTGAAGAGTTGAAGTTCAAGATTGCAAAGCCTTCATGTTTATTTATAAGTTCCTTATTGAGGCACATAACTCGTACTTGCTCAAAACTGATGTAGCCTTTTCCATGCCATACTCCCCATAAATTATCCAAATACCAAGTTCCCAGACTGACTTTTTTCCTTCCCTCCCCCATTAAATCATCTTATTAATCACTCCAAAATTTTCCTTCATTGAGGATGTTGATGAATGGGAAGTAAATTATCTGTCAATTGCATAGTCACCAAAGTATGTAAGATTATTCCAGACTTCTTAACAAGTAGCTATCCAGCACTGCCCACTAGAAATATCAGGAGTCTGATTTCTATTGAGTTACAGCAGCAGATGCGCTGAGCTCTCCCTGGAAAGGCTAACACTCAAGGAATCACATTGGTACACATGAATTTGATTTTATTAGTTGCCGTTATTATTTATGGTTTGCTGAGGAGCAGCGATGCATAGCTTATTGTGGGCTCATGTCTTAGATCACTTACCATGGTAACACAGGCCCAGGGTATATTTTTCCTTTACTAATGTCTCTTCCTTAAAGGCATTGCTTCACAAACTCAAGATTGAAGTGCAAACCTAGAGCAACTGTAGTGTAAGATCTGATGTGTCCCCATTCCTTTTACTGCTGATGACCTCCTTTGGAGGGACATATATTTATTGCCTTTCCAATACTTGTGCCCTAGAGACTAGTGGCATGTACCACTCATTGTTGTGGGTTGCACCTGGTTCTAAAAGTGAGCTTCAGAGTCACATAGACCTGGATTAAATCCTGTCTGTCACTTGTTAGCTGTCATCAGCAGAAACTTACTTAAACTCTCAGTGCTTCTCTTTGCTCAACTATAAAAGGGGAGGAATAATGATACCTACCCTGATGGGTTATTAATGAGGATTAAAAGAGATAAGATGCTATAGATTGCTGAAGAGAGTACATAGCGCACAGATAATAGCCAATGAATTTCAGCAGATATGATTAAAAGATGAAGACCATGGGTGCTACATAGTTTTACATTGAATTACGATTTTTTTTAATCGATTCCAGAGAGGCAATCTGATTTTCCCAGGCAGCCACTCCAGTATTTTGTGCCAATTTAGATTCTTTTTTCCCCAAGCAGAACTTTTTTGTTACCTACTGTGTTTTCTGCTGTTGTTGGGACAAAGATCTCATGTGTGCCTTTGTGTTGTATTCTTACTGCCTGCTTGGTGCTTCTCTGTGTTGGGACCTTCCTGGACACAGGCTGTGGTGGTAAGTGAATGACTGAATGGTCAGGCTTAACGTAATAAACCCTAAAGGCAACTCTCTCACTTCCAAATATTGTAAGACTATTTTTTTTTTTAAGGACAGTAAAAGAAAAAAAAATCTATTTCACTTGTGTTGGGGAAAAAAATTGTGAGCACCTTCATGGCTAAAAAGAAAACCACAGTGATGACTGCTTGCATTTTTTTCTTGCCAAAGTACTTTGCAAAATGTATTTTATTTTTGTGGAAAACCAAGGAGATGGGCAGAAGTACACTACTTTAAATTTGTTTTATCAACTAGGAGATTAAGGCAAAAAGGAGGTTGAGCAATCTGTTTTCTGCCGCAGCTGGTCAGTAATTTCTAAAGCAGTAGTTCATGGTATCGTGAGTCACCTTCTCATTTAATATTCTCCTCTCCTTTGGGGAGACCAGCAGCTTCCATTTGCATTTTACTAGAGCCACTTAACATCACAGCAACAATAATAATAGTAATGATGGCCAATATTATTAGTCCTTATTACATAAACACACGGTGTTGAGTTTTTTATATGTATTAACTCATTCAATCCTTCAACAGCTCTATGGGATAGAGACAATAATTATTCCCATACTATCATGAGAAAAATGTGGTACTTGTCAGAAGCCACACAACTGGTATGTAGTTAAGCACTGAGGTCAAGTGCTTGGGATTGGCAGAGCTGACCTTGATGAGCAGCTCTCTGGGCCAGTTGCTTCTCTCTTCACACATCCATTTTTCCACCTATGTTTCTCTCTGCAATGTGAAATATAAACATGGCTCTCTTCCAAAGGCAGCCAAGTCTGGGTCCATGAGTTGAGTCTTTCTTAAATGAGAGATATAAAGAAAGGAAAGTTAGAGGCACTGGCCCAAGCCTCAGTTTCCTTTTTTGAACTTCTACCGTTTCTTATGCTCAGTCATGGGTGATAAGAAACAGCAGCAGCGTGAATAACGCTATGGTTGACCTGAATAATGAAGAAAACAACCTCTGGGTGACTGTCTAGTCAACACCAAACAAACTGCACTTTGAACACCATTCCTCACAAGCTGGACTCTAACTTTTCCAGCTTTAGAATGTCCTCAGTCATCCAACAAATGTGTTGGATGTCTTACAGATGCACAGAAATTACCTTAAGTCTATGACCGTGCTATCACTAAGAGGAGGTTGTGACAGTCTATGACCTAAGAGGAGGTGGTGCGTGAGTGCGGGCTCCATGGCTCCATCATGCCTAACTCTGCCTCCCTGTGGACTGTAGCCCACCAGGCTATGGGATTCTCCAGGCAAGCATACTGGAGTCGGTTGCTATGCCCTCCTCCAGCCTTCAACCAATCCATGCCGAGGTGAAAGCCAGGAGAGACACTGGCTCTTCATTGACAGTCACAGGCTGGAGTGATTAAAATCATGAGTCATCATCAAACCACACAGCCTGTCATGCATTTGTGAAATAAGGCCCCTCAGAGAAGGGCTCCCTTAAACCTCTTGAAGTGGAAAGCATCACGTTCTAACTTGGAAAATGAAATCTGTAAGTTAAAAATTTGCCTTGGAACAAGTCCTCAACTGAATGATGGATTCACTGGTTCATGCTGGGAGCAGGGAGAGAAAGAAATTGGGAGGCCCTTTTGTCTTCAAGCCAAGAAAAGGGCTCACTGCAACCTCAACTCTTTTTTTTTTTTTAAGAAAGAGAAAAATAGATTGATGGCAAGAGGTCCAAGTACATGAGAAGAACATCACCATTAGGGAGTTGACTGTCCATCCAGATGCCCTGGGCCGAACCACAGAGACCCTCCACCTGAACCTGTTGCTATGTAAGCCTCGTGACCCCACACTGGGCTCTGTCTCATGGGGGACATTGAGGTTATGAAAGAATAAAATGAGACAAAGAGACTGGCTTCCAAGTTTGCTGAGGATTCGAGTTTCCTTGGGGAAGTCACTCAAGCATGTATGCTGGTCTGTCAAAATGGACTGTTTACATTGCTCCTCTCCCATAAGGATTCTAAATTCATGTTAGGACACGAGGAAGAGAAAACAAATAAGGGGAAAACAATTGTAATACCTAATAAAGTTGTTGGGTATTAGGGTTATCCCACCTCTGCAGAAACATAATATTTTTCCCTGCAAGAGTCCAGTGCCCCCAGCCAGCCCAGAAGACTGATCACTCTGAGAGGTCATAAGGGGGTTCAGAGAGGCAGAGGTGCAACCAGCATCAGGTAGTTACAGCCAGCTCACAGCCAGGCAGAGAGACAACCCAGGCATGTGCCTGGCGTCTGGTGGGTCCTTAGTGTCATTCACACACATCACACCCCGTATCATCGGCACCACAGTTGTAACATCGCTCCTATGGCTCATGGATCATTAGGTATTCTCCTGGCATCTGCTCCTTCCTCACATACTAAGATCCTAATGTATACATGGAAAATTTGTAAAAGAGAAAACAAATTTTAAAAACTGTAAAATGTCAAGGGAGAAGGCAATGGCACCCCCACTCCAGTACTCTTGCCTGGAAAATCCTGTGGACAGAGGAGCCTGGAAGGCTGCAGTCCATGGGGTCACTGAGGGTCAGACACGACTGAGTGGCTTCGCTTTCACTTTTCACTTTCATGCATTGGAGAAGGAAATGGCAACCCACTCCAGTGTTCTTGCCTGGAGAATCCCAGGGACGGCGGAGCCTGGAGGGCTGCCGTCTATGAGGTCGCACAGAGTCGGACAAAAATGTCAAGAATCAGAAATTCAAATTAAAACCACAGTGAAAACCTTTTTCACTTCTAAAATTTGTGAAGAGTTTTAAATGGTAATACCCAATTTCAGCAGGAGTGTTACAAAAAGAAGCCTCTGCTGCTGCTGCTGATTCTGCTAATGGTCAAGACTGGTAGTTTGTTGTGCTGAATAGAGTTGTTGAATGAATGAGAAGTTCAAGAAATGATGCCTTCCAGTTCACCTTGGGCTAGGCCTGGCCCACCCATGCTTGTGATGGTTTTCGCCTGCAGAACATAAAAGTCACTGCAAAGCCTCCAGCAGACAGCTATTTTATGAGGATCTGCCCTAGAATAGTTTCTTTATCATTCTGACAAACAGCTCCAGGGGTAAATGACCATATCTTCCCTCCACTCTGAAGATTCTCCCGGGCTCTGGTGGAAAATGTGATGAGTTTTGCAATGGACTCAAGTGTGATTCATGCTCTTTGCAAGTAATTTGTCAAGAGGGCATTCAACAGTATAAACTGTTCTTTCCAAGAAGTCTTGGCTAGTGGTGTGTTGGCTTAATGCAAATCTACTTGGTTTTATCAATGCCTAGGTGAGCCACAGAAGTGGTAGTGGGCTACCACAGTTCGTTCATCTTGGGAGGTCTTTAATTGGTGGTAAGCTCACTCTCTCTTAACAGAATCTTCAGAATATATTTGGGTCAGAAAGAGATAAAGGAAGCACAGGATTCTAGAACCAAGCTTGCTTTTATTGTAGATGAGAAAACTGAGGCTCAGTGAGGTAAAATAAATGCCCAAAGTTAGACAGCCACAACTAGAACCAAAAAAACTAATTCCCAATTTTGGGCTTTTCCATTTGAACAGTGCGGGTCACAGAATCTTGCACGGAGCTCCAGTTCTAAAAAATTTTCTAGGAGAGAAAGGCAGAGGAGGTTTTATGATGAGATAAGTTTCTGAAAAACAGCAGATGCACTATACTGTTTCCATCCCCATTGTTGCCTGGAGATTTACAGTACACCTCAGAATTTAAAAGGCTTGGAGAAGCCAGGCAGCAAGGAAAGCTTTTAAAGCTGTTTAAAATCATATTTTCCAAGTTTGTATGGCCACAGAATTGCCATTACATTCAATGACACTCTGGCAAGGAAAGCTTTTAAGATTGTTTAAATCGGTGTTTACAAGTTCGTATGATCACGGCATCTCTTTACACTCAATGACGATTCTATAGAGCATGTATTCCTCAGAACAGACTTTCAGAAATGTTCCACTCTAATTCCCACGAGTCTTGCCTCACCTGAAACTGGCCTCAAAGGGGTGATGAAAATGACTATTGGGCCAAAGACAAGACTCAGAAATAAATATCTGTTGCTCACCCAGGAAACCTTCTGGTCTAAAACACTGGAAGAGACTAACAGATTTTCCCCTCTATCTTCATTCCTAAACCCTATTCCTATAGCAATGCTGTGAACTGGCCCATTTCTTGCCCATATGAAATCTAAACTTTACCAGCACTGTAGTTATGCCATCTCTAAAGCACCTGATATGCCTTGCACCCAGCCTGGGTAGAGACTTTACTTCACAAGCCCAGTCCAATAGACCCTCTTAGTTAAATACAATTTGGTTTTTGTTTTAACCAATGCATCCTCTGCAAATAGAGCAAGACTGCATTTTCTGCTTTATGGAACTTTTCCTTAGGTTTAACTATAATCTCTTGCTCATTAAGTCATTTCAGTCATGTCCCACTGTTTGCAACCCCATGGACTGTAGCCTACCAGGCTCCTCTGTCCATAGGATTCTCCTGGCAAGAATACTGGAGTGGGTTGCCTTGCCTCGCTCCAGGGGATCTTCCCAACCCAGGGATCGAACCTGCGTCTCTTACATTTCCTGCAATTGCAGTCCGGTTCTTTACCATTATCATGCCCTGAGAAGCCCTTAACCATGACAGGAATAATGAAATAACTTTCTGAGGTCACGTTATGGGCATTAACTATTATGGGGGAAAAAAGTTTAAACTCCCATAACACTGTCTTCCAATAGCAGAGAATCAGAGAATTTGCTCTAGGTGACCCATTGCAGAGTTCCAAACTACCTATCTGAAGTATCGGCCTCTCCTAGACCTTCTCAATTCATTGCTGAGATTCTAGAAAGTGTTCAGCTGTTTTGTAAAAAAGCACCAGACCAGGTAAGGTTCATTCATTCTTTTTGGCATAATCACTTCCCATGCTGGAAATCTTTCTCAAGCTAGCTTGGAGGTTCTTGCAGCCTGTTACTGCCTCTGCTGTTTGACCACCTTGAACAATTCTGAAAAGGATACCTATTCAGAGCTAAGCATGACTATAAACTAAGCAGCTGAGTTTGTTTAAGAATCTTGTTCCTGCCTCAGAGAAACACAACCAGGGCAGGGCTGAAACACCTGCAAAGAGAGATGGGCTGGCAGCTGGGGCGGGCACAGCTTGCATGTCTGAAAGGGCCCAGTGTGTCTTCTCAGGGAGGCTGAGCAAGACACAAGAACTGAAGCTTAGCTTAGGGAGGAGGAAGGGAGGCAGGGGCGGAGGAGGAGTGGGTGGCTTCTGTTCCAAGCACATTTTCCAAAAGTGGTTCCCTCAGCTACATATTTTAAGGTAAGGTATAGACACGCAGTTCATAAGATGTGAACGTTTGTGAAGTGTATGATTAAATCACCCGTGGAGAGGTTTGGGGACAGAGAAACGGGAAAATGTTGGTCCCTCGTCTTGTGTTCTCTCCCCTGTCGACCGTGGGCACAAAGCCCCACAGACCCCTGCCGCTTCAGGCAGGTTCCTCTGATGGTAAAACCAGAGAAAGCCTCCTGTGGGAAAGCCTGAAGGGTTTTTACAATTTTTGTTTGAGCCCTTGGGCTGGAAATGTCTCTTTTGAGTTCAATGGACACTTGAGTCCCATTAGTAGAAGAAAGGCTTAAAACTCCTGAAGTGTTCAGGCCTGTTTCTGATATGGACTAAACTCTGTGGGACGCGACATAATCTGGGAGTGGATCTAGACAGTTCTGTCTCCATTCTGGGTACCTGAGAGACAAGGAAGAGATGACAGATTAGAATGGAAAAGGAAGAGACATCGAGTGATTTATGAGGAAAGATTAAAGCAGTTAAAAAAGACAGTTTGGCCAAGACATGTCCAATATTAGAGAGCAAGGTTAAAAAGTCCATAAACATTCATATCATAAAAATTTTTCTGTCACACAGATACACACACACACACACACACACACACACACACACACACACCAACCTCCCACGTGGAGTTAAATGTCTTTTCTTTTAGAGTGTTAAAATGGGCTTGTGTCAGATTTATTGAACACCTGAAAGGGTCTAGTGTTTTCTCTCAGAGAAACTGAGCCAGAAGTTTAGCTTGTGGGAAGCAGAGGGGATTTAGGGGAGTGATTTCTGTCCAAGCACATTCTCTGAAAGTGGTTTTCTCTTTTGTGGGCAGGTGTAATGGCTAAGGGGTTTCCCAGGTAGTACTAGTGGTAAAGAATCTGCCTGCTAATGCAGGAGACATAAGAGATGCAGGTTCAATCCCTGAGTCAGGAAGATCCCCTGGAAGAGGGCAAGCAACTCACTCCAGTATTCTTGCCTGGAGAATCCCATGAACAGAGGAGCCTGGCGGGCTACAGTCCATGGAGTCACAAAGAGTTGGACATGACTCATGTGACTGAACATGCATGCACACACACAATGGCTAGGAGGGCAATATAAATGAACTTTATATTGTCCCTCATACCTGTAATTGGATGCTTTAGGTGCAATAATTCATGACAGAAGAAAAGCTTGAGATAATAAATTGTTGTCATTGCTGTGAACAATGACTGGCTGCCATTTTTGCCAGTCAAGATGAAGCTGAAGACTTGATTTGGACTTCGTTGTTTCATTTGAGACTTGTCTAACAAGTACAAAAGGGTTTCTGGTAACTTTGTTGTGTGCTTGCAATACGTGAATCATGAACTTCCAGATGTTCAAGCTGGTTTTAGAAAAGGCAGAGGAACAAGAGATCAAATTGCCAACAACCACTGAATCATGGAAAAAGCAAGAGAGTTCCAGAAAAACATCTATTTCTGCTTTATTAACTATGCCAAAGCCTTTGACTAAGTAGATCATAATAAACTGTGGGAAATTCTGGAATGGGAATACCATGGATGGGAATACCTGACCTGCCTCTTGAGAAACCTGTATGCAGGTCAGGAAGCAACAGCTGGAACTGGACATGGAACAATAGACTGCTTCCAAATAGGAAAAGGAGTACATCAAGGCTGTATATTGTCACTCTGCTTATTTAACTTCTATGCAGAGTACATCATGAGAAACGCTGGGCTGGAAGAAGCACAAGCTGGAATCAAGATTGCTGGGAGAAATATCAATAACCTCAGATATGCAGATGACACCACCCTTATGGCAGAAAGTGAAGAAGAATTAAAGAGCCTCTTGATGAAAGTGAAAGAGGAGAGTGAAAAAGTTGGCATAAAGCTCAACATTCAGAAAATGAAGATCATGGCATCTGGTCCCATTACTTCATGGCAAATAGATGGGGAAACAGTGGAAAGAATGTGGCTGTCTTTATTTTTCTGGGCTCCAAAATCACTGCAGATGGTGATTGCAGCCATGAAATTAAAAGATGCTTACTCCTTAGAAAGAAAGTTATAACCAACCTGCTGCTGCTGCTGCTGCTAAGTCACTTTAGTTGTGTCCAGCTCTGTGCGATCCCATAGACAGCAGGCCACCAGGCTCCACTATCCCTGAGATTCTCCAGGCAAGAACACTGGAGTGGGTTGCCATTTCCTTCTCCAATGCATCAAAGTGAGAAGTGAAAGTGAAGTCGCTCAGTCGTGTCCGACTCTTTGAGACCCTGTAGACTGCAGACTATCAGGTTCCTCTGTCCATCAGATTTTCCAGGCAAGAGTACTGGAGTGGGGTGCCATTGCCTTCTCCAATAGCCAACCTAGACAGCATATTAAAAAGCAGAGACATTACTTTGTCAACAAAGGTCTGTCTACTCAAAGCTATGGTTTTTCCATAGACATATATGGATGTGAGAGTTGGACTATAAAGAAAGCTGAGCAGAGAATTGATACTTTTGAACTGTAGTGTTGGAGAAGACTCTTGAGAATCCCTGGGACTGCAAGGAGATCCAACCAGTCCATCCTAAAGGAGATCAGTCCTGGGTGTTCATTGGAAGGATTGATGTTGAAGCTGAAACTCCAATCCTTTGGCCACCTGATGCAAAGAGCTGACTCATTTGAAAAGACCCTGATGCTGGGAAAGATTGAAGGAGGGAGGAGAAGGGGACGACAGAGGATGAGATGGTCGGATGGCATCACCAACTCAATGGACATGAGTTTGGGAAACTCCAGGAGTTGCTGATGGACAGGGATGCCTGTCATGCTGCGGTTCATGGGGTCACAAAGAGTCAGACACGACTGAGTGGCTGAACTGAACTGCCTTAAAATACAGTGACTGGCTGCCACTTTTGTCTCATAGTTTTACATTGCTTATAAAATCATGTAGCATTCCAAGTTATTCTCCCAAGGTACATGAGCTCTCTAAACACAGACTATTCATAAGAAGACATGAGGCTTGTAAGGTTGTCCAAACAGAAGACATGTTATTCTCAGAGGTACCAAAGACTTTGTTGGAAACCTTGACTGGCAGGATGAAACCAGAGATGATCCACAAAGCCAACAGATTGAAGCTGAGTCAGAGAAGCACCAAACAAAGCGCCGAGACTCGCAGATCCTTGTTTTGCCACTCATCTTTCTTCAGTGTTGCCCATTAGAAAATAGGGCATTTATTCTACAAGTAATATACATTCACAGTGGTGGAAATTAGAAAACCCATTTCAGTTGTAATAGACAGCATTATAGCTACCACATTTCACCATCGCCTGTATCCATGTTCTTTGCAAAGACTCTGCGGTTCCTTCCACTAGAAACCGTCTATTTCCTTCCCCTACTGGCTTAGGCTTGCCCCTGTGGGGAAAACAGACAGAGCACCAACTTCAGACCGAAGACGAAGAGAGAGTATGTGTTTCTACTCGCTCCCTTGCCCTCTGCTCTGGTTGGCCTGCAGTCCAAGGAAGATGCAACACGTAGAATAGACCTGGACCCAGGCTGCAACTTGAAGCAACATCCAGTCGAGATGAGCTCCAGGCGGCAGTGAGTGAGGAAAGAGCGACTGTTATCCTAGGCACTGAATTTTGGGGTGATTTGTTACACAGCAATACTGTGGCTAAGTGCTGCAAGTATAAAAAGGAAACTTTTTTAAAGGACCATTAATCCCACTAACTAGAGATAATCAATATTTGGTCTTCCCCCTAGTGTTTATTCATGTATATGTGTGTTTGTGCTATGTATGCTAACTTTTATAAAGCTATATATATATATGAGATATACTGTCTGAAACTTTACCTCCCACTTAATTGGGAAATTTTTCCAAATCAGCAAATATATTTTATAAATTTTGTAGCATATTTTAATGACCCTATAGTATTCTGCAATATTGACGTACATATTTTCAAATTTTAGTTCCTAAATTTGGGTAGTAGCTGGATATGTTTTCTTTGAAAACAAAACAATAATATGTAGTTAAAGTTAGTTAAGTCGCTCAGCCGTGTCCGACTCTTTGCAACCCCGTGGACTGTAGCCCACCAGGCTCCTCTGTCCATGGGATTCCCCAGGCAAGAATACTGGAGTGTGTTGTCATATGTAGACTCAAGCGTAAAACTACCTTTAACACATACACTCTCCAATGGATATCCCTTCACTCCCCAATAGATATCCCTTCATTCTCCAGAAATATTCTGTGTTAAAAGATTGATTTATCTTCATTTAGATATTTTTTCCATACATTTAGTGCACATACCAATATACCCATACACATACAGAATCTTAAAAGTGAATGGCATTATAGTGCTTTTATCATCTGCAGATTTTCTTTTACTAAACAGTTTCCTTTAGAGATCATTGCATATCAGTCATATAAGTTTACCTCATGATGTTTAATTGCTGAAAGTGCATGCGTGCTCAGTTGTCTCCAACTCTTTGTGACCCATGGACCATACATATCCTGCCAGGCTCCTCTGTCCTTGGGATTCTCCAGGCAAGAATACTGGAGTGGGTTGCCATTTCCTCCTCCAGGGATCTTCCCAACCCGGGGGTCAAATTCATGTCTAATGCTTTACAGGCAGGTTCTTTACCTGCTGAGCCATCTGGAAGTCTCCTTAATTGCTGAATAACGTACCACAAAAAGGACACGCTACAGTTTACTGACATACCCCATCATTAGTAGACGTGTGAGTTATATCCAAGTTTTTGGACTGTCCAGTGAACGTCCCTCTTCCTGCCTCTTTGAATACTTACACAAGTGTTTCTCCAGAATCAGTATCTTGAGGGGAATTCGCAGTTTGAACAGTCCCTGCCAAAGTGCTCTCCAAAAGGCTGCCTAATTCACCTTCCACCAAGAGGTGTGCCAGAGGACCCGTGAGACCCAACAGCAACCACGACGTCTGTACTTATGTCCAACTACCTGTGCAACTGGCCTCAGAATCTCCACTTCCTAAGCTTTCAAATGGTCATAAACCTTTCCTGGCCGTTGCTAAAGAGAATCATTAAAGGAAAGAACCTCCCACAGTGGACGCTGGCATTGGGCACACCATACTGTCGCCTGCTGGCCGTTCTCCATGCAGACCTTGACGTCACCAGCCCAGCCCACTCTCTTTCCTGCATTCACTCATCTCATTTCCCCTCAGTCTCCCTGTCCTTCACTCCCTTTCAAAACCCAAGTTCTTGCTGTCTTTCAAGGTTGATTGCAGGACCTTCCTTCATCACGTGGTTTACTGGCCACTGAACAACCACACGTGTCCTTGCTGTGCCACTTTGCTTTCCTTTTCTTCAAATTACCAGCTGCTTCATAATGATGTTAAAATGGATGCTGTTCATTGTTAACTCTGTATGAACCATGGTGCGAAATGCTTTTGTAGACGTTATCTCATTTATCATCACTATGCTATTATTATTCTCATCTTACAAAAGACATTTCAGAGGCTGTGTTTAAATGACTTACTCAAGGCCATTCGTAAGTGGTGGAGCAGAGATTCAAGGCCACATCTGCAGGCTGCAAATCCTGCCACCAGCCACTGTAAGGTGGTCCTTACTCCTTCATTCCTCAAGGCAGGGGCAGAATCCTGCCTTTCTTTGCACTGTTTAGGGGGTCAAATTCATGTCTAATGCTTTACAGGCAGGTTCTTTACCTGCTGAGCCATCTGGAAGTCTCCTTAATTGCTGAATAACGTACCACAAAAAGGAGACGCTACAGTTTACTGACATACCCCATCATTAGTAGACGTGTGAGTTATATCCAAGTTTTTGGACTGTCCAGTGAACGTCCCTCTTCCTGCCTCTTTGAATACTTACACAAGTGTTTCTCCAGAATCAGTATCTTGAGGGGAATTCGCAGTTTGAACAGTCCCTGCCAAAGTGCTCTCCAAAAGGCTGCCTAATTCACCTTCCACCAAGAGGTGTGCCAGAGGACCCGTGAGACCCAACAGCAACCACGACGTCTGTACTTATGTCCAACTACCTGTGCAACTGGCCTCAGAATCTCCACTTCCTAAGCTTTCAAATGGTCATAATCCTTTCCTGGCCGTTGCTAAAGAGAATCATTAAAGGAAAGAACCTCCCACAGTGGACGCTGGCATTGGGCACACCATACTGTCGCCTGCTGGCCGTTCTCCATGCAGACCTTGACGTCACCAGCCCAGCCCACTCTCTTTCCTGCATTCACTCATCTCATTTCCCCTCAGTCTCCCTGTCCTTCACTCCCTTTCAAAACCCAAGTTCTTGCTGTCTTTCAAGGTTGATTGCAGGACCTTCCTTCATCACGTGGTTTACTGGCCACTGAACAACCACACGTGTCCTTGCTGTGCCACTTTGCTTTCCTTTTCTTCAAATTACCAGCTGCTTCATAATGATGTTAAAATGGATGCTGTTCATTGTTAACTCTGTATGAACCATGGTGCGAAATGCTTTTGTAGACGTTATCTCATTTATCATCACTATGCTATTATTATTCTCATCTTACAAAAGACATTTCAGAGGCTGTGTTTAAATGACTTACTCAAGGCCATTCGTAAGTGGTGGAGCAGAGATTCAAGGCCACATCTGCAGGCTCAAATCCTGCCACCAGCCACTGTAAGGTGGTCCTTACTCCTTCATTCCTCAAGGCAGGGGCAGAATCCTGCCTTTCTTTGCACTGTTTTCACAACATAACACAATGCCCTGCGCTACTCATAAATCAGGTTGATGGGCTCGGTTTCTCCCCTTCCGGGCCACATTCCAGGCATGAACAATCATTCATTCCTACTGCAGCATATCCCATCACAGAAGTCCTAGGGAAAGAGTTAGGATTATGTTAAGTACACGGTACACACCCAGCCCTTATGCAAGAGCTATCTGGGCTACATAAGAAATAGATTACACAGTCCTTTGGCTTCAGGAAATTCTACTCCATCTTGGAAAGATAGTTCAGTTCAGTCACTCAGTTGTGTTCAACTCTTCGCGACCCCATGAATCACAGCACGCCAGGCCTCCCTGTCTATCACCATCTCCCAGAGTTCACTCGGATTGACGTCCATCAAGTCCATGATGCCATCCAGGCATCTCATCCTCGGTCGTCCCCTTCTCCTCCTGTCCCCAATCCCTTCCAGCATCAGGGTCTTTTCCAATGAGTCAGCTCTTTCCATGAAGTGGCCAAAATACTGGAGTTTCAGCTTTAGCATCATTCCTTCCAAAGAAATCCCAGGGCTGATCTCCTTCAGAATGGACTGGTTTGATCTCTTTGCAGTCCAAGAGACTCTCAAGATAAGACATTGAACAATTGGAGCAAATTACTAGGAATCAAAATGTCCCAAAACACCTACCTAGGGGAAAAAAATCAACAACAACAACAATCTGAGTTAAATCAAGATTCATATGGCATTGCAGCAAGCCACTGGGAAGAGAAAAATCTCCATCAGGGCTGAGGTCACTTGAGCTGGCCTTTGAGAAATGACCGGAATGAGGTGGGTGGGAGGACATTGCCAAGGTGAGGAACAGACAGAATGAGGTCGTGGGTCCAGATGTTCAAGTCCTCCTCCTCCTTTCCCATGCCCTGAGCTTCCCTGCTCCCTCGTTTCCCTCTCTACAAAGTGTGGGTAATGATATAGTACATCACTTGTACTTAAAAAAATAATTTAAATGATCCAATTAAGACCATGCCCATAAAGCACTTTGAACTCTCTTACAGAAGGGAAGTAACTATAAAAGGAAAGTTATCATCAGTATGATTGTAGGATAACCTCTTCTGTAAAAGCCAGAGCAATTCTCCTTTTATAATTAATTTCAGTCCTAGAAAGCAGTGGCATTACAGATTCCTGCACTGAGAAATTTCTCTAACTCCAGGTTTCAGACAAAGCAATTGAAAAGCAATTCCACCTAGAAAATGGAAATAGTCAAAAATGATCAGGCCCCAATGGTATCTGACTGGGTCCAAGATTTTATATACAGGGAACAATCGGAACAAGCCAAGTGATAAAGGGGATTTTGAACTAGGGATTCCATCAGAAGCCTGAAACGTGGCCAGTCTAGCCCTGGGCCGAAATGACCAAATCTCATACTTAAGCCCATTAGAACATGTTTGCACAAAACTGTTAAGCAATGCTAGTTGATTGTGTCCAAAAAACAGTCCACACAGTAAGTGTATTGTTCCCAGCATAATTCTAAGATCTGACTTCCAAGACTGGAGCATGTTCCCCCAGAAAACAAACTTTGAAAAGGACAGAACTGCAACTACATGAACTATAGGTTCAGGGGATACCTTCATCTTGCGGAAGAGGATGTGGGGTTCTCCATATTGCCCAGATGGTGGGACAGCCATCAATTTATCAATGTGGTTGGAGGCAGGCAGATTGCAGGCTAACCCAGAAAAGACTTTGTAACATTTGGAGCTCGTGAAGAATGAGTGATACTGACTTCACCTTGAGGTGGTGAGCATCCCAGCCATGGAGGTATTCAAATACCAAGAGAGAGACACTAGAGAAGGGGTTCCTAAAACAGAGAAAATTGAACTAGAGGACTTCCAGCTGCCTAGTTAAGCCTATGATCGGCGTGTTTCCTCACAATCCCAGGTGGCTCTGAGTATAAAATGAACCTGAGCCCAGGAATGGAGTGGGGGCCTACTGAGCCCCTGTGCAAAACGTTTTCCAGCTGCCAATAGTTCAGCATCACCTGTGAGTGCCGAACACGGCCCTGGCTTCAATATTTCTTGAATGAAGAGTCGCAGAGTCTAGGATTTGGAGACCTTTTTAAAAAATTTAAGAAAATAAGTATACCATGATCTAAGGATAAAAACATAGTGTCCCCTGCTCTGGATGGCTTTTTCTCCCAGGAGTTTGTTAACCCTGGTGTTATCATGGCCCAAGAAGCTCAAGGTATGAGATCAAAGACTTAAGGAGACAACAATAATAATACAGCAATAACAACAGTAAAGATAATAATAGCAACACAATGACCACCACTGAGGTCTGAATTCCATCTGAACTAGAATAACTCATTTAATCCCATTTTACCAATAAACGGAGCCAAGATTTGGAAGTAGACAGTTTGGATCCATGTCCAGGCATGTAACCATTATGCTAGACTCTTGGCATTTAAGAATTTTTCTTTATCTAAATGTCATCTGTTTTATGTGCTGTGTTTCCAGAACTCTCTCTCCACCCTTTTGGGGGTTTGTGCTCTTGGAGTCACAGCAGTAGGTCTGGAGTCAGCAGATTAAGCCCTCCTTGATCTGCCTCTCCTTCACTTGCCAGCTGGGTGACCTACTCCATCTCACCAAGCCTGCTCTCATCTACAAATAATATCCCCCTCTCAGATTTCTCATGAGCTGAGGACTGGACATGTCTGTGCCGCCCCCAGCATGGCGACTAGCACAGATAGGGCACTCAGCACACGGGCTGTGTCACAAGGAAACACTCTGGAACTCCTGTGTCAGCTGTTTCTGGATGTGGCATTCTTCAGAGCATCATGCTGACCATGGGGTGAATATTCCAGTCTGTAACTACAGGTCACTCGCCAATGTCTGGGCCTTCATGAGACCAGCCCAGACTGGGCGGGCAGGGCCCACCAGAAACCCGTGGCTTGATTGATTCACCACTTGAGACATGTCAGGGCAGAGACTAGTCTCCGTGGTGTTTACTGCAAAAGCTGCCAAACACGCTCAGTGAGCAGGAATGACAGCCTCCCTCTCCCCACGGCAGGATCCCTGGAGCCCGTGGGAAGTCGGCAGCACACCAGATTCCATGAAGCCCAGTCAGGGTGCTCGCAGGGGGTGGAGTGCTGCTGAGAGGTATACATTAATTCAGGTAAATTCAGATTTATCTCCCATCGCTTGTGACTTGATGGGAATCAGAATTACAGGATGCTTCAAAGAACCCTGATAATTTTCAGGTGTTGGGCATTTTTTAGTAAAAGGCAACAGAAAAGAATACAGAGCCATCAGCGTGCCTTTTCTCATACAACAGGGCCATGGAATACATCCACAGAGCCAGGATGGCGCTGGAAGCTTTAGGGACAGTAGTTTGGTACCACAGTGCAAAGCCAAAGGACCACAGAGCGTGAAACCAGGGACACACATTCGTTTTGCTACAGTTCAAATGGAATGGGGTTGTGTGTTTCCATGTAAGAGCCATGTGGTTTTAAAGGGCTGTATAAAGAGAAGTTTTGCAAACAGATCCCTTTCCCATGGACAGAGATTGTCATTTGAGAACCTTTATCATTGCTTAATGCTTGTGGTATGCAGGGTGACCAGCAATCTCAGTTTGCTGGGATGGAGGCATTTCCAGGACACAGGACTTTGTTTTCAAACCAGGACAGTCCATGGTAAACTGAAGAGTGGATCACTGCTCCCTGCCTCCTAACCCTTTCGATTCTGGTCCTCTCCTCCCCTACTCCTCTCCTTTCTCCACCAGTACAACTCAGTAGTTTCAGGCTGGCTGCACATCAGAGTCATCTGGGAGCTTTGGAGACTCTCAGTGCCTGAGCCACACCTCCCGTCGCTCACATCACAAGCTCTGGGGGTAGGACCCAGGCTCCAAGCATCAGGGTTTAAGAGTCACTGCTCTAAGTGGGCACCAAGTGAAAACCAGTGGGGGAAGATGGGGCTGCTAACGGCCACTCCCATTTCAAGGAAATCCTTCTGTAAATCAGGGCTCCTCATGGTAAGAATAAGTCCATGTTAACTGGGTTGATGAATTTGTATTTCTCAGCATCTTCTAAATACAAAGCCCACTAGGAGATGCTTATGTGCAGTGACTCAGGGGTAAAGAATCCGCCTGCAATGCACGAGATGCGGGTTCAATCCCGGGGTCCAGAAAATACCCTGGAGGAAGACATAGCTACCCACTCTAGCAATCTTGCCCAGAAAATCCTATGGACAGGAGGCCTAGTGGGCTACCATTCATGGGGTTGCGAAAGAGTCGAACATGACTGAAGCAACAACTCAACATTTTCTAAAAACTAAACCCACCAGGAGATGTTTATGTGCAGTGACTTATCTCTAAGTCTTTTGGAAAATAATTGACACTGATAGTTTCTACAACCAAATATGCTAGAAAAATAACAATTAATTGGACTTGGATATTACTAAAAGGCTTTCATCACTGAGCATGCTAGCAGTCTTCACAGTTCATACAATAATTTTCTTAACCTGACTCCTGACTTGTGCTTTAAGACCTGAAGGTCCAAGGAAATAAGGCCCCTGAAGACAGACTGACCAGGGTCGGATCTTTCTTCTGCCACTTATTCCCTATGGAAGGGCAAGTCATTTTGCCTTGCTGAACCTCAGTGTGCTGATCCATGAAGTAGGGATGACAATGGTGTAATGATGACTTTTTCAAAAAGTTGCTGGAAGGTAAAATAAGGAATGAAGGTGTTGAGTTTTACCCAGGGCCTGTCACCTGACAGTCACTCAACAAGTAGAAATGTCTTCACCTTCTACAGAGATAATTAAGAAAGTGTGCATTGACCTGAGAGATGGTTGCTGTGTGTGTGGGAAAATCACTATCTGCAGCTTTGAAGCTGCAGGTTCCCCTCCTGGAGCCAACAGAATCCTTCATCCAGAACCACAGGCAGTTGAATTCCTTCCCAGCCTAGTTACACAGCATTCCTACCAGCTCTCTGGAAGACAGGGTATTGGCATTTGAGCCACGGGATTTGGTCAGTGCCTCCCTGAGCTGCTGCTTTTGATGTGGGTTTAGGTCACTGGGAATAACACCCCTTTCATCAGCAGAGGCGAGAAGGAAAGGTGTGCTCAGAACTGAACTCAGCTGCTCCAGAGAGACAGAGAGGGGAGGGCGAAGAGCATCGGTTGCAGGTGAACGCTCCTAACCGGGTGAGAGGAGCTGCCTGTACTGGGTAGGGGAGCAGCCTGGGGCGGGGCTTCTCCACCTGCTTCAAGGTGGGGCCTCTGATCCAGCTCTATTCACCCCCAAGTCCTCCCTCATCCCCTCTCCAGTGCTCAGGGAATCCTTCCTGCTCACAATTCTTGGTTTTACAGTATGTAAGGTTCTTTGCCCCAGTAAACAAATGGGGCACAATAGGCTGGCATCCTCCTCTAAAAGGAAAATGGGTTTTCTCCAGTCTCTGGATGTCGTCACCTTGCTGGATGATGTGTACACACCACTGGTTCCTTTTATGTTCGTCTCCTTCATCCCAGGGAACATTGAGGGGGCCAGATGTTCTGGATGAAGGTGGTGTGCAGCAGTTCATTATTTACAGGATTAATCTTCATTTATTTAGGTCCTGGGAGAAACAGAGATTTTATTATAGACTAGAGGCTCCCTAATCTGGATAATGATCAGAATCAACCAAAGAGAGTCTGAAAATCCAGATTTCCTGACTTTACACAGATCTAACAACTCTGAATCGCTGGGGTACGCGGGAGGGAACCTCCAGATAGGGCGGCTCAGAGCTTAATTGAGTTTCAGGACACCCAGCTGGTATTTAGGGGAATTGCTTGATGTTGTAGGGGTGGGAAACCATACATTCAGTGACGGGGAGAGTCACTGGTGAAGTATTCCATGTGGGTCATCTGGAGAGACACACAGGAGATGTGTGTTTCTACAGTTGCTCTCAGTTGAAAGCCTCCGATGACTATCTCTGTTTTTCTCCCCCCGTGATATGCCCTTAATGTGAAGACAATGTTACATGTTCAGCACAGTCTCCTTCAGACTTATATGTAGCCACTAGAGCACCCACCTTTCTGCTTGTCCTTCTGATCCCTGTAAAACCCGGCCTTTTGCAAAGTGCCAACTCTTCAGATTTAGCCCACTTTGTGCCCATCTGCTTTTTCCAAGCAGATGAAATCAACTGATTTCTCTCAGCATACGCCTAACAGTTTCTTTTGAAATTGCCTTTTGAATTTCGCTTTCAGCTCTGTGTAGCATTGAGAGGCTGCAGGAATCTGAAACTAACAATTTTCAGCTCTGGTGGAAGTACTTAACATCCTGTGTGTCTCAGTTGATCATGTGGGATATGTTTTTCCTAATGATAGCATGGTCTTTAAGGACAACTGACTAAATTTCCCCCAAAGTCATTCAGAGTCCCTTCTGCCGCCTAAAGATAGAAGATGTGCACACCTTACAAGTCCCTTTTCTGGACACGCTTCTACAACAACATGTGTTTTAATAATGACGTGGACAGAGGTACAAGGAACAGAACATGAAGGGAATTCTTAGTTCTGAGATGGGCAGGAGGGGCAGGAACATCCTTGATGTGGAATCCCAGAGCTGGGCTACATTTCAGTTCAGTAGCTCAGTTGTGTCCAACTCTTTGCAACCCCATGAACCGCAGCATGCCAGGCATCCCTGTCCATCACCAACGCTTGGAGTTTACTCAGACCTCATGACCATTGAGTCAGTGACGCCATCCAACCATCTCATCCTCTGTCGTCCCCTTCTCCTCCTGCCCTCAATCTTTCCCAGCATCAGGGTCTTTTCAAATGAGTCAGCTCTTTGCATCAGGTGGCCAAAGGACTGGAGTTTCAGCTTCAGCATCAGTCCTTCCAATGAATACCCAGGACTGATCTCCTTTAGGATGGACTGGTTGAACCTCCTTGCAGTCTAAGGGACTCTCAAGAGTCTTCTCCAACACCACAGTACAAAAGCATCAATTCTTCGGTGCTCAGCTTTCTTTATAGACCAACTCTCACATCCATACATGACCACTGGAAAAACCATAGCCTTGACTAGACGGACCTTTGTTGACAAAGTAATGTCTCTGCTTTTTAATATACTATCTAGGTCGGTCATAATTTTCCTTCCAAGGAGTAAGATTCTTTTAATTCCATGGCTGCAATCACCAACTGCAGTGATTTTGGAGCCCAAAAAAATAGTCAGCCACTGTTTCCCCATCTATTTCCCATGAAGTGATGGGACCAGATGCCATGATCTTCATTTTCTGAATGTTGAGCTTTAAGCCAACTTGTTCCACTCTCCTCTTGCACTTTCATCAAGAGGCTCTTTAGTTCTTCTTCACTTTCTGCCGTAAGGGTGGTGTCATCTGCCTATCTGAGATTATTGATATTTCTCTCGGCAATCTTGATTCAAGATATGTTTCTTCCACCCCAGCGTTTCTCATCATGTTCTCTGCATAAGAGTTAAATAAACAGCGTGACAATATGCAGCCTTGATGTACTCCTTTTCCTATTTGGAAGCAGTCTGTTGTTTAATGTCCAGTTCTAACTGTTGCTTCCTGACCTGCATATAGTTTTCTCTAGAGGCAGTTCAGGTGGTCTGGTGTTTCCATCTCTTTCAGAATTTTCCACAGTTTATTGTGATCCACAGTCAGACTTTGGCATAATCAAGCTTTCTTTATAGACCAACTCTCACATCCATACATGACCACTGGAAAAACCATAGCCTTGACTAGACGGACCTTTGTTGACAAAGTAATGTCTCTGCTTTTTAATATACTATCTAGGTCGGTCATAATTTTCCTTCCAAGGAGTAAGATTCTTTTAATTCCATGGCTGCAATCACCAACTGCAGTGATTTTGGAGCCCAAAAAAATAGTCAGCCACTGTTTCCCCATCTATTTCCCATGAAGTGATGGGACCAGATGCCATGATCTTCATTTTCTGAATGTTGAGCTTTAAGCCAACTTGTTCCACTCTCCTCTTGCACTTTCATCAAGAGGCTCTTTAGTTCTTCTTCACTTTCTGCCGTAAGGGTGGTGTCATCTGCCTATCTGAGATTATTGATATTTCTCTCGGCAATCTTGATTCAAGATATGTTTCTTCCACCCCAGCGTTTCTCATCATGTTCTCTGCATAAGAGTTAAATAAACAGCGTGACAATATGCAGCCTTGATGTACTCCTTTTCCTATTTGGAAGCAGTCTGTTGTTTAATGTCCAGTTCTAACTGTTGCTTCCTGACCTGCATATAGTTTTCTCTAGAGGCAGTTCAGGTGGTCTGGTGTTTCCATCTCTTTCAGAATTTTCCACAGTTTATTGTGATCCACAGTCAGACTTTGGCATAATCAGCCAGTAAGTATGGCCTCTAATTTTTTATTTGTCTGATTGTTTTGGTTTTGCTGAATCTCAGTTTCCCTGGAACTATAGGGGGAGGTAATAACTGTAGGTGAAAATAGGAGCTTATCGTGTACTTAGCCCTGCTAGGGCTTTTGGATGGATGCCGTCTCGTTTCATCACTACACAGCCTGTGTAGTCAGCACTATTATACCCCTTCTTCTCCATGTTATAGAAGAGAAAGTTGAGGCCAAAAGAAGCAAAATGAATTGTCTGAGGCCATAAGTACCCAAACTGCCTCCAGAGTCTGTGTCCTTTACCCCTCAGTGACACTGTCAACAACTTTCTCAGGCCTGTTGATGTTATGGAGAAGGACAACCTTCTATTGCTAACCCATTCCCAGGTGTCATTGTCACCTCCACCACATCTGAGAGATGGCACATGGGCTCTAAGGTCAGCACCCAATTATTCCTGAAGCTCATCACTGTCTTCCCACATTACCCTGTTCCCAGTACCAGACATAGAGATGGACTTGACAGCTGGGATCTCTGCCTGCTTCCACTGCTCCTCCTCTCCAAAAGGTGGGACTCAAATCAGAACTTGCCTTGAAAAGTGCTTACACTGAAGCAACCATGTTTTCTCCAGGCTTTCTCCTTATTTTCTTAGTGATGATACATCAGGAGCACCAGGCACCATTAGTGAGCACTTCCCATGAGTCCTGCACTGAGCTAATGGAATCATTACTTCATTTAATTATTGCAAATACCTTGCAAGGTTCCTATCTACGTCTTAAAAATGAGAAAACAGAATTAAATTACCCCACTCAATAACTAAGCGACGGAGCTGAGAATGGAACCAGATGCATGCGATTCCGAATCCATTCTGTCAGTTTCTGCCCTTTGAAACTTGTGATGTCAAGATGTCTGTTTCTCCCCTCTATGTATTTAATAGGCGTCTGCTTTCTATTTGTTCACTTAATGTCTCTCTTCTAAAGGCAACCTGAAAAGTAGTTGAAATAGTATTCTGGAGTGACCTCTGGGCTCCAGGATTAAATTTTATTCTTATCCAAAGGGCCATAATGATAAATCACAAACAAGGTTCACTACTCGTCAACACTGTTTCACTCTGCCTGCAGCTCATCTCTTTTTCAATCTCTCTCTCCTACTCTCTGCCTCCACACTTTGAGAGTCTGTTTCTATGAGAAAAGTGTTATAGCATCTACCCCTGTGAGCATAAATTATTTCACTTTGTCTTTCAAACAAGGTCAGTTTGATTTGAAAAAGTGGGGAACTGACGCAGAAGCCATCTGAGCGATTTGCCCTGAGTTAACAGCAGTGGTCCGTGGCAGAATTTGGTGTGTGTGTGTTAGTCACTCAGTCGTGTCCCACTCTTTGAGACCTCATGGTCTGCAGCCTGCCAGGCTCCTCTGTCCAGTGACTTTTCCAGGCAAGAATACTGGTGTGGGTTGCTATTTCCTTCTCAGGGGATCTTCTTACCCAGGGATTGAACCCAGGTCTCCTGCATTATCAGGAGGATTCTTTACCGCTGAGCCACGTGGGAAGCCCACCTGGCAGAATTAGGAATTGGCAAAGTCCTCTGACAGCAAATCCATCAGAACAGCATCCAAGCTAGTCAAAGCCAGTGGGCTCCTCTGCCTGCCCGGGGCCTCACCCTCTCCTCCCCTCTTCTGGCTTCACCCCTAAGTCAACAGTGTGTGGTGGAAACGCTGCAGACTTGGGGACTGGAAGATTTGGGGTTTGATTCTTGGTTCAGCTTTTCATTGGCAACTTTTTAGCCTCAATTTCTTTAGCTGCCAAAGAAAGGCAACACCAGCCTGTGCAGTGTGCCCTGAGGATTCAGGAACGGAGAGTGAAGAATGTCGCACATGTGTGATTCGAGGTGCTCCCCCAAAATGTGTCTCATCTTCCCAGTTCTTTGTCTCCTTCTACACAATGCCCGTCTATAAACAGGAACCCATGGTGCCTGTCTCCTTTTGCGTCACTTACGTTGGTATTTCTTGGCTGTCATATCACAGCATGTAGGTTGAGAGCTCAGTTGCCAGGAATAAAAGGGGAAAACAGCACAGGAGAGATACTAAGATTGAGGGCTCTGCAGTCCAGCTGCTTGAGCTCCTTCCTATGGCGAGCTTTGCTCCCAATCAGCTGAGCGAATAACTCCTAAGCCCCAGGTTCTTTCTCTGTAAAAGGGGGTAATCGAACCTTCCTCAGAGGGGTGAGGCTGTCATCATACTTGGTAGACTTCCTGGCGTATAGTAAATGCACAACACATTTCAGCATCATAATCATTTTTATTAATACTCGTTACAAAAGGATGAAATTTAGGGATCATTTCAATTTTTTAAAAATCAGTTCTGATCCAAGTTTACCACTATAATGTCACTTTTTCTTGCATTCTGAGTGGAAGAGAAAGGGGCAGGGCCATAGCCATAGCCAAGAAATGCTCCAAGTGCTAAGAATGCCCACAGAGTATCAGGCATGTGAGTGGCATGTGCATCTGGGACCCAAACTCAAATAACACATGTATAGTGTTTATGATATGCCAGGCATTCTTCTAGGTCCTTTATACTTATTAATTCATTTCCTTCTCATCAGCATTCCATACAGTACTGTCACCATTTCATAAAAGAACAACACTGGGCAGAAGGGCTAAATGATTTGCCTAAGACTGCACAGTCAGTATCCGAGTCAGAACTTGAACCCAGGTAGTCCTGCTACAAAGCTTACCCTCTAGGCTATACTGTTAGACAAACAAACAAATGTAGAAAACGACTAATTTTAATATCATGTTCTTGAAAGAACTTTGCATCCCAACAGTTGATTGCCTAATTGAGCTTTCAAGCACAACTGGTCTGTAAAATAGGACTCAGTCGCACTTTCTGCATTCCATTTGGAGTTCCGGTTGTATATTTATTTAATCAGATACATTCCAAATAAGGCAGAAGCCTTTGGGTTTCAGCCCCCTGGCATCTGGGCCTTGGGGAGGAGCAAGAGCAGAAGAGCTTCTTCCCAACCCCCTGTGGTAGGTCAGTTTAAGATGACCTCTAGTGAGCAACACATTCATACAATCTCCGCTCCTTGAGTGCAGGCGGTACTGGTGACTGGCTTCAGGCCAGCAGAGAATGGCGAAAGCGATGGATGGATGCCACCCTGGAGCACAGAGAGAGAGGAGCTGCCATGTTTTGAGGGGGACCACCACATACAAGGACCCCAGCGAGGGCCAGCAAGAAAGCAGGTTCTCCAGCTACTAGGAGCTGAATTGTGCTGATAGCCCAGTGAGCTTGGAAGGGGTCCAGAAAGTACCACATCCCACTGACACCTCAGCCTTGTGAGACCCTGAGAAAAGGACCCAGTCAAACTGCACCCTGAACCCTGACCCAAGGAAACCATGGGATAACGAACACACATCGGCCTCAGCCTAAGCCTGTGACCATTTGCTGCATGGCAATAGAAAATGAAGATGCCCTCCTTTTGTCATCACGCAGGTGGAGAAGCTGGACTCAACTAGGCAGTACCGAGGGATTAGAAAACAAACCTGCCAAGTAATCTAACTCCTTAACTTAGCCCCAAGGAGTGTCTTTCAGGCATCAAGTTAAAAATGAGAAGAAATTCAGACAGATTCTCTACCTAGGATCATCAATAAACCAACAGAGAGATGTTTCTTCCTTTTGAGTTCATTTTTCCCCAACTGGGAATTTCTCTTGTTCTACAAGGCCGTAGACTTGAAGAGCGAGAGCTCCTCAGGAGTCTCTCCCGTTCATCCTCCTGGCTCCAGGAAGAGCCCCATCTAAATCCCATCTAATGAAAGGGTGTCTACTCTTTACTTAAATGTCTCCCTTGACATTCCAGTGACTTACAACCTCCAGCCTCAGAAAGTTCTTTCTGTCTGCTGGAAGGTCTCCTTCCTAAGCCTGCTTTCCCTTGGCTCCTTCTCAGAGGGGTGGAAGGTGGGTTGTCTGCGTCGAATGAACAGTTACACTTCATATATTTGAAGGCAGATAAATCCCTCTTAATGCCTGTCTTCCTGAGGCTGAAATTCCCTCAACTCCTCCCTGCCTCCCTGTAGCTCCCTGGCGTCTCTTGCATTGGCTTCCTGCTACCTGCATCTCTTACTAGAGTGTGTGGAGACTCAGCCATGTGAAGTCAC
This sequence comes from Madoqua kirkii, assembly GCA_006408675.1. Classification (NCBI taxonomy): domain Eukaryota; kingdom Metazoa; phylum Chordata; class Mammalia; order Artiodactyla; family Bovidae; genus Madoqua; species Madoqua kirkii. Next base: position 27,157 of record SJYC01094670.1, read on the forward strand.
AATTCTATCAGCTTGGGAGGAATCAGAGATTCTCTTTGACCACAGTGTAACTGAAGAGAGCCCCACAGGTTATTTGGAGGTAAAAAGATTAGGAACTATAAACGGGGAAGTATTAAGGAAACAGGAGCTTGTGAAACTTCTTAGGGAATTAAGCAGGTGCTGGCAGATGCAAGTAGGAATTAGTCCAGAAAAAAATGTATCACTGATGTTCTAAGGAGAAACAGGAGTTGAAGAAGGAGATGGTTTAATTTTGATCGTGCATGCCTGCGTGCTTAGTTGCTCAGTCGTTTCCGATTCTTTCTGACCCCGTGGGCTGTAGCCCGCAGGCTCCCTTGTCCATGGGATTTTCCAGGCAAGAATACTGGAGTGGGTTGCCATGCCCTCCTCCAGTCGGTCTTCCTAAACTAGGGGTCAAACCCACATCTCCTGTGGCTCCCACATTGCAGGCAAATTCTTTACCACTGAGCGACCAGGGAAGCCAATAATTTTGATCAGTGGTTCTCAAAGTGTGATTTGGGATGTCTTCGTATTTTCTAGGTCTGCTGAAGTGGATTATCATAAACTGGTGACTTAAAACAGAAATTCCTTATCTCATGGTTGCAGAGGCTGAGGATCAAGATCAATGTGCAGGCAGGACCATGCTCTTTCTAAAGGCCCTGAGGAAAGATCTGTCCCACACCTCTCTAAGTCTGCGGTGTTGCTCCCAGCCACTGGCTGTCCCTGGAGTGCAGACACATCACTCCAGTCTCTGCCTCTAATTGTCACACGGCCTTCTCCCCTGTGTCTGTCTCTCTTCTCCTTTTCTTATAAGGACACCAATCACATTGGGCTCATGATCCACCCCGTTCCAGTACAACCTCATTTTAACTATCCACATGTGAAATGACCCTATTTCCAAATAAGGTCCTATTCAGAGGTTCTGGAAAGGGCATGGATTCAGGAGGAGAAGGGGAGTTGGTGGGAACCCTAACTCATTAGTCCTAGAAACCAGTTATAGATGGAAACTGCTGGGCCCCACCCGAGACCTCCTAAATCAGAAGCTCCAGGGGAGGGCTCCACTGAGCTATTTTAACAAGGCCTCCAGGTGAATCTGATGTTTGGACCTTCTGAGAAGAGCTTATTTTGATACGACTAGAGGCATTTTCCCAGCCTCCCTGGTGGCTCAGCCTTAAAGAATCTGCCTGCAAGGCGGGAGTCAGAGGTTCAATCCCTGGGTCAGGAAGATCCCCTAGAGGAGGGCATGGCAACCCACTCTAGTATTCTTGCTCAGAGAATCCCATGGACAGAGGAGCCTGGCAGGCTATAGCCCATGGGACTGCAAAGAGTTGGACATGACTGAAGCAACTTAGCAGGTAGCAAGCAGATGCATTTTTAAAAATACACACCAAAGTGACCTTGCTTGACTCAGAGTTCAGAATTTACAAACATAGAAGAGGAACCTCAGTGACATGTAAAGTGGGCCATTTCATCTGCGATCATGTCTATGAGTTTGTCTATTTGGTGGGCAAATATTAATTTCTACGAGTACCTTTAGAGGATGCCTTGTATTTACATACCAGGAACCAATATGTGACTGGTTTCTGTCATCATGCACTCAAAGACAGCCCAAGAAAAGCCCTGAGAGGAAAAAGACACTGATCTTAGATCACAGTTCATAAAGAGCCCTTGGCCCCTGCTGAAAGGACTCAGCCTCATTCGTAATAGTACAAAGGATTCTGAAGGAAGTAACCTCCAGGATTCAAACAAAGCTCCAGGAGCCAGTCTGAGACCCCAAGAGGCAAAGTCCAAGCTCAAGGCAGCACAGGAGGAAAATATGGCAGGAAGAGGAGGAAGCTTTTCCAGCTCCCCTTTTGCTGAATAAACACACCTGCCTGGGATGCTAGCTGCAGGTCCTGAATTTCAGTACTGCCAGCAGAACTCCCCTGCAGGCTACAAAGCGTCATGCCGTATCCTTCCAACATGTTGAGTTTTTATTGCTGAGTGTGGCCTGGAGACTTTGACTGACTTTCAGGATGAAGTAAATGAAGGGACATGAAAAAAAAGTGAGAAAACTTCGGGAAACGCCCCTCCTGCTGTGTGTAATGGAGAATAATCCCCGCAAAAAGAAATGGTAATGCATGCTTTGGGGACTCTGCGCTGCTACTTTGTGCTTGAGTTTCTGTTCTTCTGGAAGGAATTACTCAGTGATGTCGGCTCCTGCACAGGCAGCCAGGCTCAGGTTTCCCAGACAATATCCTGATTTTGGACGCATGTGTCTCGCAAGATATATGTCCATCAGCGTGGGAGAGGGCAGTGGCTGCTTGGTGGCTTGTTAGAAGAGTGAATATAATAAGCGAGGCAGCAATTTTTTTAAATTCAAGGTCTTTTTGACTCAAACATACCTGGAGGAATAATACTGTTTGTTACCGCAATTTTATGGAGACTTAGTCCTCTTAAAAGCTTCTTAAGAGAGAAATTAGGCTATTTAGAACCCCAAGTTTTCCTCAGACACTGCATCTTTTCTCTAGGTGCTTTGAGATTTGGAGAGTGCTCTATCTAAACAGTGTGGATGCCACTGGTTAGCTGGCACATCAGCAAGCATGTTTGGGGTGGGATGGGGATTGAATGGTACCCACCCCAAGAGGATAGGAAGAGATGAGACAAGACTTTATGTAGACAGGACCCGTCACCCTCTGTGTGTGTCATTTACCTTGCTGGCCTCCTTCCACACCCCATCCCATCCCACCTCACCCCATTCATCCACCGCTTTCCCGACCCTTGAACACTTAGCCAGCCTCCCTCCCCAGCCTCCCACCACTCTCCAGGAAGGAGTCAGCCAGGGGCCACCAAGGCCTTTACGCCCCTCCTGCCCTGTCACCACCACTCACAGGCATCACTGGGTGATATCAGCAAAGTCCCTGGTCTCATCTCCAGCAGGTGGGCACCCAAAGAGGCAGAAGGAGAGGCCTGTCTCCCCAACCTGCCCTTAACCCTCACTCCTCACAGGAAGGAAAAGGCACTTAGTGCCTCTGGAACCCAGAAGAAACCAAGCTCAAGGGAAGTGTTTTTTAAGAAGCAATAAGCCCTTCCAACAAAGGTCTGGCTTTACTGGAGCTACACCTTCCAGGTGTTTACACCCAGCCCAGCCCACTCCCCAAATAGCTGTGGGTCAAGATACAGGAGGAGCTTATCCTGTGAGAAACACACTCTATCCATGGGTTCTGGATATGCCTGGAGGATCTAGCCATCAATAAAAAAAGAATGAAATTATGTCATTTGCAACAACGTGGTTGGACCTAGGGCTGTCTGAAGTCAAACAGAAAAACATGTCACTTATATGTGGAATCTAAAAAAACAGTACACATGGACTTATTTACAAAACAGAGTCACAGATGTAGAAAACTGTTACCAAGGGGGAGGCAGGAGGAGGAATAAACTGAGAGATTGGGATTGACATATACACACTGGTATATTTTAAAACAGAGAACTAATAAGGACCTACTGTATAGCACAGAGAATTCTACTCAATACTCTGCAATGACCTGTATGGGAAAAAGAATCTGAAAAAGAGTGGATATACGTATAACTGATTCACTTTGCTGTACAGAAACCAACACAGCGTTGTAAATCAACTATACTCCAATTAAAAGAATTATTTTTGAGAGAAACAAAAAACCAACGTCAAAACCAAACAAAAGAAAAAGAAAGAAAAAATTTTCCCAAAATAGAGCTCAGCAGGGGACACACTTCCTGTTCCTTTCAGTGTTTCAACACCAGCCATAGGAGTATTCAGCGGAATTGGGGGCTGGAGGAATGGGGGGCAGCGGATACTGAGTCTGGAAATGTAGCTGTGTTATGTTGTGCCTGTTTTTTAATCAGCCTCAATAATGAGCAGATTTATTTAGATGCTGCTAAACTGTGGTATAACACAAGTGTTATGCAATCAAAATTAACTACCTGAAACCTTTCGGAAAGCATTGACAAACACTCTGATATAACACTGTCAACAGCATAGCATACAACATCAGATAGGTCTAGTAAGGTATAAAAGTAAAGATAAGGGACTCCCCCCAGCTATTATACACAGCCTGATGAATCGTTTTAATTAGAAAATGTGAAAAGTAATGTATAACATCCCAAAAAAGGTCCCTCCTGTGGCAAATATTACATGTAAACTTTTTAAAGTTCTTTTTCAGTCTACTGCTGTTTTTTGTTGCTTTGGCACACAATTATTTAACAGCTTTTTCATTCCAGTCCTTTTGCAAACTTTTTTTTTTAATGGCCTTGTCTCTCTCTCTCTCTCACATTTCCTGTCATGGAGTAGGAGCTTATATTTTTATTCTGTAATAAGGTTGCTTAAATCACTTCCTCAGTCTCTCTCTGGAGAACAAGATTTCAATAAAAACACTTCAGGGGCTCTCAGAATGTCTTTCCTTTGTTGCTAGCTGCTTAGGAAATGGGGGAAAATGGAAACTCTTGCCATGGATCCGGGCCTGGCACGGAAAGCACACAGGTGAGTCTCCAGAGATCAAGTACAAATTGGGAGGGTGGGGGTGGTGCCCACACTTGCAGCAGCAGCCACCCACCCTCCCCTGGGCCAACAGGAAAGGCAAGTGTCCGGTTGCTTCCCACCCTGCTGGCAGCCCTGGTCCGTCCCCAGGCTCCTGTGTGTGCAGGCAGGAAGTGATGGGATAGCTGCTCTCACCTCCTTGGAAATATTCATGGCTAAGCACTGCAAATTGCTCTGGGAAGTCGTCCTATAAATTTCTGTGACCTCTACCTCCACACCTTCCCCCCTATCTTGAGACTCAAGAGGAATCAGTCCTAGAATGAAAAAAGGGAGGGAGAGCTGAAATTTGATATTTCCTTATCTTCTTGGCAACTCAGAGTCTGCCTGAGCCACTTGGTTGACCAGGTGATGACCCACTGGCTGGGAAGAAACAATTCCTGGAGGGGGTTTCCAAGCCGGAGCTGAAGATGGTTCAAAGGGACTCGGCCCATTTTGGAGACATGGACACCTCAATGTGTGGGCCACCAGCGTGTAAGTCTGGCCGGAAAGGAGTTGCCCTCTCCTCATCTCTGGGGCAAGAAGTGAATGTTTGAAGCTAAAGAGGCCCACAGGGCCTTAGTTTAGATTCAGCAGTGAAACCTCCTTTTATGAGTTTCAGGAGACCTCCCCCTACTTCTGACCCACGCTGGGGTATTAAGCTGGGTGAAAGGTCACGTGGGGCCGAGAAACAAGGGTGGCACTCAGACAGGACTTACCATCAGAGCGGCATCAAGGTCTGAGGGTGCTTGATGAAATGTGCAGGGCTCACTGAGGACCACAGGCATCGCCTTTGCCCTCTGGCTCTGCATCACGTCAGTTATGTGATTTGGGTTCCCTTTACTTCCTCTGTAAACTAGAAATATTTCTATCAACTTCAGAAGGTAATCATGAGAATGAAACATGACAAGGTCTATCACCTCTTGCGTGACATCAAACCCCAAGTGAGCCCTAATGAGGAGCCAGTTGTCACTGCCATTGATGTGATGGTGACATCGTGATAGCTTCCCAGGGACTCTGGGCTGGTGGCATCCTCAGTCTTTTTGTGGCCGAGGGTCCTTGCTTGCTGCACAGCCTCTTCCGGTGCCTGTCCAGCCCCAAGCATGGGCCGAAAGAAATTCAGACCAACCCAGTGGGTGAAGCAGTAAGCTCTCCCCACCAGTGCTCTCTCAGAAGTATTAACATCACAGACAAACATCCCTGACATACAAGTAACACAGTGAGCACGTCAATACAAGCCTTTCGACTGGAATCAAGTGACACTCGGTCGGTGCTCCGGGATCAGCTGCTGTGTGCGCCCTCGTCACGCAGCCAAAGGATGAGTGGCCCCGCGCGGGGCTGCCCTCGGCCCGCCTTGCGCACCACAGCTGCACCTTTCATTTTGCCTTCTCCTTTCCCTAGTTCTCCAGCACGTTGCATCAGTGTTAGTGGCGACGGCGTTCCTGATTCAGGGGAAATTTCAAGAGATGATGAAAGCCAGTGCTTTCAGATTTCTGAGACATGTCATCACTCCCCACTATCTCCAAGGCCAATTTGATGGGGTTTCCCAGGTTCAATTCCACACATCTTCTAAGATAGCAAGCGAAATTTCTTCTTTACCTTTAAAGGCTTCCCTTCATTTCCAAATGACTGCCTACAAAAGCTTCCTTGAAATAAGAGAGGAGGCTCAACAGAGTGGGGAGATATGTGTGAATATATATATATATTTAATTATGACTGATCTACACTTATGTATGGCAGAGACCACCAAAACATTATAAAGCAATTATCCTCCAATTTGAAAAAAGGAGAAATATTTTAAAAAAAAAGCTTTCACATGCGTTGCCAGAAGGGGCCTGCATCCCCCAGGGAGGAGCCTGAGCATAGGCACACTCCTTCCCTTTGTAATCACCCAGACCATCCCACCTCACCAGAAAGAACCACGCCTCAGTCCTTCCCATGCAGCCCAGGGATTTAGAGCATTCTCCAGAGCCAATTGCCTTGACCACCAGGCACCATGGCCAGGACTGCAACGTGCTGTGCAGAGCAGCCTTGACCTTACTTCGCTCCTTCCCCTGATTGCTTCTTTGCTCCCTCCACAGTGGCGAGTGTCCTCCACCTCCCTGCTGTCCTAGTGAGTGAACAGACAGGAAATTCATTAGTTCAGTAACTGAAATACTGGCTCTGCCAGCCGCACAAGAACAAAAGTGCCTTGGGTACGGTCGGGGTCCCACAGGGAGAGGAGAACGGAAACTGGCATCTCAGTCCTTCTGTTCTTCAGCTTAAACCCTCAGCCTGCAGGACCCTTACTTCTTGTAAATAAGTTTAAGTCAATAAATTTCAAGAGTTTTTTTCCTCAGTTTCCATCACCACCCATGACAGGAATGAATCTCTCTCTGGGACTTGGTCCTACTTTGAATGGCATGTGGTCTCTAACAATCTTTCAATGGAATAACATTGACAGGCCCTCCTTTTTATTCAGAACTTCTTGGGCCTGAAATGAAATCACTTCTGATCAGAGAACACTACTCATATCATCACTGAAATATGCAATATCTATGTTCCTAGAGAGAGCAATCATCAACTATCGGAAAAGTAGTGCTCTTAAGAAGTTGGGACAATCATTTCCATCTCAGAAATTGGATCTGGCTTCCTTTAGCTCAAATAAAATCCCTACCCAGGCTGCATGTTGTACTGGGAAACATTCTAACCCATGGATTTCTGTACAACGCTAGGATTCTATTAGGAAGAAATAGGTCATGGGATGGATACTGGGTAGGCAACCAACAGTGTCGACATTTCATGGGGCACCAGAGCACTGATGCTGTCCTTAATCTTCATCACACCCACACAGAGTGGAAGAAAATAGGGATGGCTGTTCATTCCAAATGGAAAAATATTACATGGAAATGACTTACTATAAATCTCAGGGTAAATTCATAACATAGGATTAGGACACTGCCTTCAACTCCTCACTTCTTACTTTTCCTGAATAAAGCTCCCAGTGGATATAAAACTTCACACTGCCCACTGTCTTCCATAACCTTCCAGTTCTTCTAACTTCTGTTTCACTTTAGAAGGGACTTCATTTCACTGTGTCTTTGTCATGCAATTGCTCCTTTAGAGAACAGCTTTAGAGATAGAGCATAGGCACACTCCTTCCCTTTGTAATCACCCAGACCATCCCACCTCACCAGAAAGAACCACGCCTCAGTCCTTCCCATGCAGCCCAGGGATTTAGAGCATTCTCCAGAGCCAATTGCCTTGACCACCAGGCACCATGGCCAGGACTGCAACGTGCTGTGCAGAGCAGCCTTGACCTTACTTCGCTCCTTCCCCTGATTGCTTCTTTGCTCCCTCCACAGTGGCGAGTGTCCTCCACCTCCCTGCTGTCCTAGTGAGTGAACAGACAGGAAATTCATTAGTTCAGTAACTGAAATACTGGCTCTGCCAGCCGCACAAGAACAAAAGTGCCTTGGGTACGGTCGGGGTCCCACAGGGAGAGGAGAACGGAAACTGGCATCTCAGTCCTTCTGTTCTTCAGCTTAAACCCTCAGCCTGCAGGACCCTTACTTCTTGTAAATAAGTTTAAGTCAATAAATTTCAAGAGTTTTTTTCCTCAGTTTCCATCACCACCCATGACAGGAATGAATCTCTCTCTGGGACTTGGTCCTACTTTGAATGGCATGTGGTCTCTAACAATCTTTCAATGGAATAACATTGACAGGCCCTCCTTTTTATTCAGAACTTCTTGGGCCTGAAATGAAATCACTTCTGATCAGAGAACACTACTCATATCATCACTGAAATATGCAATATCTATGTTCCTAGAGAGAGCAATCATCAACTATCGGAAAAGTAGTGCCCTTAAGAAGTTGGGACAATCATTTCCATCTCAGAAATTGGATCTGGCTTCCTTTAGCTCAAATAAAATCCCTACCCAGGCTGCATGTTGTACTGGGAAACATTCTAACCCATGGATTTCTGTACAACGCTAGGATTCTATTAGGAAGAAATAGGTCATGGGATGGATACTGGGTAGGCAACCAACAGTGTCGACATTTCATGGGGCACCAGAGCACTGATGCTGTCCTTAATCTTCATCCACCCACACAGAGTGGAAGAAAATAGGGATGGCTGTTCATTCCAAATGGAAAAATATTACATGGAAATGACTTACTATAAATCTCAGGGTAAATTCATAACATAGGATTAGGACACTGCCTTCAACTCCTCACTTCTTACTTTTCCTGAATAAAGCTCCCAGTGGATATAAAACTTCACACTGCCCACTGTCTTCCATAACCTTCCAGTTCTTCTAACTTCTGTTTCACTTTAGAAGGGACTTCATTTCACTGTGTCTTTGTCATGCAATTGCTCCTTTAGAGAACAGCTTTAGAGATGGAGTTCAAAAGATTGCAGGTAAAAAGGAAAAGCAAGTTGTGTAATGGAAACAGTCTTGCCTCAGCATTACAAGCCTCATTGGCTGAAGAGCCAGAGGACTCAGGTATAAAGGGTCACGAACATTTCTGACTTCTCTGCCACTCATGCCAGTTGCAAAGTGGTTATCCTGTCTTATCTCTCTCCAGTTAAGAATGACTGAACTGTGACTGGGAATAAGAACTCAGCTCAGTTGCCTTCCACTAAAAAAAGCTTGATTCGCTGATCTAAGTGAAAATATATGGAGATCAGGGATCAGGCTTGGTTTTTATAATATCTTGGCTTTATACATTGAGTTCTGTTGGCTACAGATAGGCACAGGTACTCCATGAATTGTTTTAATTTTTGAACTCTTATCATCCATAGAGCTGCAGAAGTTCTGGACCTTATGTCTGTACATGACCACCTCCATCCTAACTTTCCAGGCAAGAGTCTTAGGAGTCATCTTGACTGGATCACTTTGGTCACATGCCTTCCTTCTGAATAGATGGCAATGAGCAGAAAATGGGATGTGCTTATTGTTTTAATCAAACTAAAAATGACCCCTGGACCGTGGACAATTAGGTTGAATAATCTGAAACTGCTAATCATCAATTCATCAATTTGACTTGCAGAAACTGATTTCATCTGGGCCAGACTGACAAATGGGATGTATGTGGAGCAGGATGAAAGCCAAATGAAAACCCACATGATCAGGAAAGTGGGTAGGAAACTGACAAGCCCCAGGCGTGAGCACCACAGCGGTGCGGGCAACATCTCTCTGACCAGCTTCACTGGGTGTTAGCCACGTTAAGTCAGTTTTCCCATTTCTCTGAGCCTCAGTCTCCACATTCACAAAATGGAGAGCACAACAGACCCATACTTTGAAGGTTGTGTAAGGATTCAGTGAGTTAATACACAAAAATTTTAGAACAGTACCTGGCTCTCAAAGATTTTTGTTTTGTCACTCAGTCTTGTGTGACTGTTTGCAACCCCAAAGACTGCAGCATGCCAGGCTTCCCTGTCCTTCACCATCTCTCAGATCTTGCTCAAACTCATGTCCATTGAGTTGGTGATGCCATCCAACCATCTCATCATCTGTCACCCACTTCTCTTCCTGCCCTCAATCTTTCCAAGCTTCAAGATATTTTCAAGTGAATCAGCTCTTCACATCAAGGGCCCAACTCAGAGATTATAAGCCACTATTATCTGCTAGGTGAACTGACATTGGTTGTGAAAGAATTCACAGAAGTATGAACAAGGGAGGAAATGAGAGTTTCTCATTTTCCAAGGGAGGAAAGGAGTCAGATGCATAGAGTGGTATTGACCCCGAAGGGTGAGGGTTTGAGTCTTTTACTGAGTTTTAAAGGGCAAGGTAGGGATTCCCTGGTAACTCAGCTGGTAAAGAGTCTGCCTGCAATGCAGGAAACCCCAGTTCAATTCCTGAGTCAGGAAGATCCACTGGAGAAGGGATAGGCTACCCACTCTAGTATTCTTGGGCTTCCCCGGTGGCTCAGCTGGTAAAGAATATGCCTGCAATGTGGGAGACCTGGGTTCAGAAGATTCCCTGGAAGAAAGGAACAGCTACCCACTCAGTATTCTGGCCTGGAGAATTCTATGGACTATATAGTCCATGAGGTCACAAAGAGTTGAGCAGGACTGAGCAACTTTCACTTTCAAAGGGCAAGGTACAGGAAAGAAGGCATAGGTTCCTACATACTTTGATCCACAGTTGTATCTGGGCTGACTGTGCTTCTACAGGATGTGGGGTTTTTGAGAACAGACCTTCTGTCATCAATGATTTTCCAGTTGGTTATCTAAAGGAGACCTGATAGTGGTCATTGACAGGAATTGCTCCTTTATGAACCATGTTGCTGCTGCTGCTGCTAAGTTATTTCAGTTGTGTCCGACTCTGTGCAACCCCATAGACAGCAGCCCACCAGGCTCCCCTGCATCCCTGGGATTCTCCAGGCAAGAACACTGGAGTGGGTTGCCATTTCCTTCTCCAATGCATGAAAGTAAAAAGTGAAAGTGAAGTCGCTCAGTCATGTCTGACTCTTAGCGACACCATGGACTGCAGCCTACCAGTCTCCACCCATGGGATTTTCCAGGCAAGAGTACTGGAGTAGGGTGCCATTGCCTTCTCCGTTGAACCATGTTAAGTGTATTTATATTATCATTGTTGTTTTTGTTATTTTTGGACAAATGCAAAGGCCTTCATTTGCCATCACCCTGGTGCCTCTTGATTCGTACTTGGGTGATGTGATATCTTGAAACAGTAGCTGCACTCCCAGACCACTAACATTCTGGAGTTTACTAAAAACTAGAGTAATCAGTCAATCACATTTCATCACACTGAGAAAAGTTTGCTTTCATTTCTGCTGTGTCCACAGCAGCTCTGGTATCTCTACGCTTTCAAAGCCAGTTGAGTCAGTGAGTTACCCAGATGATCTAAAGTTAGCGAAATCTTCTGCCCGAATCATCTTCCAGAAAGCACAGAGTGGCTCCATAGGCGAAACTCAATTTCCAGGGAAAGGTCAGGGTTCCCATTCTCCTGACCCTCTTAAAGGAGGTCTGCTTCATTGTTTATAAATACTGGGTCTCAGTATTATCAACAGCATCCTAGGAAAATCATCTTAGTTTATTTATCCCTGTACCTCTTACCAGAATTTTATTAAAACCATCCCAGACTAAAGTGGGCTTCCACATTACCCCCGAGGGAACAACCTGGCCTCTACAAGAAGCCCCCCAACTCCCCTGTCCTCTGCTCTGTCCTTAGAGGGAACCTGGGCTGTAGTGAAGGAGGCAGCGGCAGGGGGAATGTTGATGGTGAAGGTTGGGGTGGAGTCTTAGCAGAGGAAGAACTATTCTAAAAGTTGACAAAACAAGCTGACTACTCCCCAGGCTGCTGCCCCTGCCAGCAATCTCTGCTGTGAGTGTTGGAGTGTGAGTGAAGGGGAGCAGATATCCTCTATAAAGTAAGGTGTTAAGGCTGCACAAGCTTTATAATCACATTCAGCTAACAAGCTTCTAGACTCAGAGGTTTGGGGCACCTAGTGACATCCCTCCTAATCAGTTCCATTCTAAATTCCCAGGGACACTGTCTATTCACACCTTTACTGCAAGACAAACCCTGTGCTGGGCTCCAAAAATACCCAACCACATTACTGCCGGCTTCATACCCACCAAATGGAGTCTTCATTGGAAATGCCTTCACGACATAGTCCAGGGAACCATTTGGGCCAAATATGATTTCTATCTGCTTGAATAATAAGGCCATTGTATCGGAACCATCTTTTTCTTTTTTTTTTTTTGTATAATACAAATTAATTGTAACAGTCACAAAGATACTAGCCAGCTTTTAATGCATGGAGAGTCTTTATCAGGCAACCAAGCCCTTTGCCTGCTTTGTCTACTTGAACCCTGGCAAACAACCCCTCTAAGGCACGATGTACTTGCCCCATAACACATATAAGGACACAGAGGTCAGGTCCAAAAGACATTAAGTAACATGGCCAAGGTCATCCAGCTGATATATGACATGAGAAAGGCAGAACGTGAAGTAGGCGTCTGCTTCCGTAGTCAATCTCCTTTCTTTTTAAAGTGCCTGTGTTACAGCCTCCTCACGGACACTTTGGGCCTCTCTGTCAGCTTCCAGCTCAGAACTCTGCACCTACTAGAACCTCACAGACCTCTTCTGATTCATCTTTCCCTGCTGAGGTTCACTGATCTTCCAACACCTGCCCTGTCCACCTCTGACTCCACCCCATCTTTCTGTTCTTATCATATCATCATGACTACTGTACACTAAACAAAAGCAAGAACTATTAGTTTTCGAAGCCCTCACAGGTATGAAATGAATTCAGAATATTTGGCTGCCAGCCTGCTGAAACTTGAGGCATCAAGCAAGCACATGTTCAAATTCGGGGATTTTTCTAGAGCTGCATGGCTCCCTTAGCTTTCGTTCCACATTCTTTGGGTGCCTGGCTGGACATTCAACATACAGCATTAAATTTAACTTCCCAGCCCTGATAACAACCCAACGCTGTTAAATGGACCAGTGTACCTGATAATTCATCTTACTTGAAATGTTCACAGCTGGGCGAGCATGCCCTCATTATCACAGAAATCACTTGATGTTTAACAAACATATCTGGCGTATTCTCAGCATTCATGGTTCCCATTTTCACCTACCTGTCATGATGTGTGCTATATGTATATAAATCAACAATTCTTGCAGAGATGGTTTTTCACTTTGTCTGTCTGAGAAAAGACATCCAGGTTTCAGATTCTTTTAGGAGAGAGGCTTCTCATTCTTCAATAGCCTCTGTGTTTTGACTCTGAGTAGCTATTCACCCAGGGTGACAGGTCCTCCTTCTATTCAAGATCTGGTTTAAGACTCAAACCTTGCTTGAAGGTTTCCCTGAGTAACAACACATCTCCCGTGCAGTGGTGTTACGCTCCCTTTCCAGAGCTGACAGTGTGTGGTTGCTGTTTCTCCTGGGTTACTAGGTCACGTGAGCATGGGCCCTTCCTCCAGATTCCTGGGATTTGCCAGTTCCTATTTCTTTTATGTGCCTCCCACACACTTTTCTGTTTCTCGTAGTGTTGTGCCCTCTGTGAATGCACTACAGATGTAAGACAATGTAGGGCGACAGGATATCATGTTTCTTTGAAAATATCACAAAGACCCACCAGAAGCCACAGATCAGGTATCCTTAAACAAGAAAAAAATATATATAGCCTGTTCCTTTTTTTGCAGATGGCCGGCAATTGAGTTGGAGAGAGAAGATTTTATGGATGGCATGATAAACCATGTTAAGTTAGTGTGGTAGATCCTTGGTGTTCTCCAATGTGCAATTTTAATGAGCTTCCTCATGATAGAAGAGGAATCAGACAAATTGTCCAGGCATACATGTAGAGCTTATCCTACATATTGTTGGCTCAGAGAGTGTTTAAAAATTTAGAAATTAGCTGCCAAGAAATTTATAAAAATAGAACATATCACAAATATATTTCCAGCTTCTCTTTAAAAAGTCAAACAAGTTTCTTTTTTTGGAAAACAGGCAATGCTGAATCCATATTCCCATTCCAAGATCTCTTTGGATGGGGTGTGTGTCCTTTATTTTTCTACAATACTCATCATTTCCTACCTTTTTTCCAGCAATAAGTCAGAGTTCATCTAACACTTATCATCTTTTCACTTTTTAAAAATTTTTAGTATTTTTCTTTTCAAAAAGCAAGAGAAGTAGACTGAGAGGGCTGCATTTTTTTTTTTCCAAAAAGTGTGTTAGAGGTACATTTCTAATGGAGAGGAAAACTATGACAATGTGTTTAACAGGAAAATAGTGTATGAGTGAAATAAAACAGTTTAATGTTCTATTATGATGAGAACTATGATCTGGTCAAGAATATATCCAGCTGCAAGTAATCAAATACTCAAACAATGGCTGAAGTATAAGGGCTAGCAGCTCCACGAAGCTGTCAGAGATACAGGCTCCTGTTTTTGTTTTCCATCTTTTGTGCAGTTTTCATGTCTGTAGTTGAAAAGCACTTTGCCTATTTCAGGGAATGAGAAGGAAGAGAGATATGAGGCAACCTTCCCCAGGCCCTCTGCCTGCACCCTCTCACCAGGATTCTGTCACATGTCTATTCCTCATAGCAAGGAAACTGGGTAATCAGGTTTCAGCCGCTAGAAGTGAGACAGAAAAAGAGAAAGGGGCTGAGTGAGCCCTTCAGTGCTATCACCACCATCAGCTTGCGAAAAGCTGTGTTTGGAACAGACAGAAATGGAAATACCTTCAAAGTGCACTGATGAACCTGACCCTCTTCATCCCTGTGCCTGGTCCTGGAGGCATCTGAGCTTACAGTCCTTGGTCCCCCATCTATTGTTATTGTTCACACGCTAACTTGAATCATTCAAGGTAAGAGCATGGTATATCCAGGGAATCATTTTGCCTGATGTCAGAGCCCGGTATAACCCACAGCATCCACCACCACCCCTCGCCCCACCTCCTCAGACCTGGGCTCTGCTTCCCTCTGTCAGGGCCCACGCAGTAATGTTGGTGCAATAATAAAATTTTATTTCTTTGTAAGAAATGGCCCCGAAATGAAAGTCAACCAGCTTTATAAGTAACTTAAGTCCTGTATTTACAGAGTCATTAACGGTCTAAAGGAACATTAAATTTTTCTACCATATTTTATTATATTGTGTGAGGGATATTATGTTATAATAATATTTGCAATTCCAGAGATTTGCTAAAGCTTTAGACTGTATCTCTTGTGAATTCCAGGGTTCTATTGTGTGTAATAAATTACTAGCTGTGTGGTAGAGATCAAAGCAAGGCCCTCAGGGAATCAGGAGAGGGATTAGCGTGAGTTGGACTGATCAGAAGACTTGCATCTTCATGGCCATAGCAAATGGACACACAAACTAAATTAAAGTAATGAGTTCCTTTTCTCCAAGATTATAGCAACATCTCAATTACTGGGAATTCAGACATCTTGTAATTTCTCCTATCTGGAATGCTTCAGAAAAACACTACAACAAGCCCAAAAATTTCCTACAATAGCCAAAGAGAACTCACTAAGTCCATATACTGAAATGTAAGTGTTTTATTTCTAAGGAAACCTCACTCAGACTATGAAGCCTTTGGTTTACTTAAGAGTTCACTAAGACCAGTTTATCTGGTTTCAATCTGAAGTTAAGTAGGAATGCTGGTCTAAAGAGACCTCATACAGGGCAGGAATAGAGACCCAGACCTAGGAACAGGCCCCGAGGG
>SJYC01094673.1:0-37260 GCA_006408675.1 Madoqua kirkii
GACATACTATTTATGAACAAAAAAACTAGAAAGTTTTCTATATTTCTCTATCCTATAGAATAATTTAAATAACCTAAGAATGATATGTTCCTTAAAAAAATAATGGGTTCCATTTATACACAAATGTGGACTAATCTGGGCGTCCCAGCTGGTTCTGGTGGTAAAGAACCCACCTGCCAATGCAGGAGACATAAGGGACCTGGGTTTGATCCCTGGGTTGGGAAGATCCTCTAGAGGAGGGCATGGCAACCCATTCTAGTCTTCTTGCCTGGAGAATCCCATGGACAGAGGAGCCTGGCGGGCTACAGTCAATAGGGTTGAAAAGAGACACAACTGAAGTAACTTTCCATGCCTGCACGTAACCATGAGCCAGTCTCCTCTTTGATTAGCAGATCTTTGAGAAGATTTTAGTACTTACTAAATAGTTACTGTTATTTATGTGTCTCAAGTGATTTTTCAGCTTCCCTTTGTAGTTCAGATGGTAAAGAATCTGCCAGCAGTGCAGAAGACCTGGGTTTGATCCCTGTGTTGAGAAGATCCCCTGAAAAAGAGAATGGCAACCCACTCCAGTGTTCTTACCTAGAGAATTCCATGGGCAGACCATGGGTTCGCAAACAGTGGAACACGACTGAGTAACTAACACACATAAGTTATTTATGGTCTGTTAGTCTTTTCTAAAAATTCCTTTATTTGCCATAAATTTTTAAAATTAGTAATCTTGATGGAGCAAACAATTTTAAAGCATCCTTTTTCATTTTAAGACTTATTTACTTATATTTTCCTCTCTTTTTGCCTTGATCCCTACCAGACAGATATCTCTTTCATAGTTATTCCTGAAGAACAATGTACTGATTTTATTTGTAAGTTTATATTTCTCCTGATTTAGTTTACTTTCTTTCATTGTTCTTATGTCTTTAAGTTTACTGATTAATTCATTTATATTCTTTCTTGTAGAAGTAATTAAGGTTATAAATTTTCCTCTGAGAACTGCTTTAGCTGTAGATGTGTGTTTTGGTGAATTGTGTTCAATTATCATTCACTCTTAGAAAAATCTGTCATTTCTGTTTGATTTCCCTTTTACCAAATAGATATTTGTTGGTGTGATTTTTTTAACATACTATCCAAGGAAGTTTTATTATTGGTATCTAACTTTATTGTAGAATATTCAGAGACTATATCATAAGGTTCCAAATTTGTAGGCTATATTGTAAAAGTTCTTGTGGCCTAATATATAATCAAAGTTTCTTGACCTGCATGCAGCTTTCTCAGAAGACAAGAAAGGTGGTCTGATACGCCCATTTCTTTGAGAATTTTCCAGTTTGTTGTCATTCACACAGTTAATTAAGTACTGTAGCTTAGTCAGTGAAGCAGAAGTAGATGTTTTTCTGGAATTTTGTTGCTTTCCCTATGATCCAATTGATGTAGACAATTTGATCTCTGATTCCTCTGATGCTGCTGCTGCTGCTAAGTCACTTCAGTCGTGTCCAACTCTGTGCGACCCTATGGACTGCAACCCACCAGGCTCCACCATCCCTGGGATTCTCTGGGCAAGAACACTGGAGTGGGCTGCCATTTCCTTCTCCAGTGCATAAAAGTGAAAAGTGAAAGTGAAATCGCTGAGTCATGTCAGGCTCTTAGCAACCCCATGGACTGCAGCCTACCAGGCTCCTCTGTCCATGGGATTCGCCAGGCAAGAGTACTGGAGTGGGCTGCCATTGCTGGTTCCTCTACCTTTTCTAAATCCAACTTGTATATCTGGAAGTTCTCAGTTCACATACTGCTGAAGCCTAATTTGAGAGATTTTGAGCATAATCTTACTAGCATGTGAAATTACATGATAATTTGAACATTCATGATAATTTGAACATTCTTTGGCATTACACTCCTTCAGGATTGGAATGAAAACCGATCTCTTCTAGTCCTGTGGCCACTGCTGAGTTTTCCGAGTTTACTGACTGACATACTGAATGCAGTGCTTTAACATCATCATGTTTAGGGATTTGAAATAGCTCAGCTGGAATTCGGTTACCTCCACTAGTTTTGTTCATAGTAATGCTTCCTAAAGCCCACCTGACCTCACACTCCAGGATTTCTGGCTCTAGGTGAGTGACCACACCATCGTGGTTATCTGGGCCATTAAGATCTTTTTTGTACAGTTCTTCTGTGTATTCTTGCCACCCCTTCTTAATCTCTCCTGCTTCTGTTAGGTCCTTACCGTTTCTGTCCTTTATGTTACTCAAAGTTATATATTCATATAATCAAGATGAATGCTTATTTTTGTTATAATATCATATTTATTATTTTTGCTTTTTATTATTGCATAACAAGTTACCAAAAACCTAGCATCTTAACAGAACACAGATTTGTTATCTGACAGAATTATGTGGGTCAAGGTGGTGTGGATGGTTCCTCTGCTCAGATCTCACAAGGCTGAAATCAAGCTGTTGGCCAGCCATCAGCCAGTGTCCTTATCTGAAGGCTCATCTAGAAATTTCTTCATCTGGGAATAGCCTAGACCACATTTTAAGGGTTCCCCTAACGAAATCCATCTCAACCAGGATAACTTCTCTTTTGTTTAACTCAGAGTCAATTGATTAGTGTTGCCAACTGATATAAATTATAGTTGTGAAACCCTTCAGCCATGTAACCACACAATCACAAGAATGATGTCCCATTGTATTCAAGCCTGGCCCATACACAAGGGAAGTTCACTATAATGTATACACCAATGGTGGGAAACTTAGGGGCCAACTTAGAATTTTGTCTAACACATTTACCCTATCAAATCCTGAAAAAAGTATATTCATACCTTTCATCCCAATAATGATTTTAAGAAATTCCTGTGTTATTGGAAGATTTTCTCTAATATATGTCTGTACTAGGCAAAGAATAGCAAGGAGAGATTAGAAAGTCTTCCTCAGTGATCAATGCAAAGAAAGAGAAGAAGACAATAGAATAGGAAAGACTAGACATCTTGTCAAGAAATTTAGAGATAACAAGGGAACATTTCATGCACAATAAAGGACAGAAATGGTGTGGACCTAACAGAAGCAGGAGATATTAAGAAGAGGTGGCAAGAATGTATAGAAGAACTATACAAAAAAGATCCTAATGGCCCAGATAACCACAATGGTGTGATCACTCACCTAGAGCCAGACATCCTGGAATGTGAGGTCAAGTGGGCCTTAGGAAGCATCACTATTAACAAAGTTAGTGGAGGTGATAGAATTTCAGAGCTATTTCAAGTCCTAAAAGATGATGCTGTTAAAATGCTGCACTCCGTATGCCAGCAAATTTAGAAAACTCAGCAGTGGTCACAGGATTGGAAAAAGTCAGCTTTTATTCCAACCCTCAAAAAAGACAATGCCAAAGAATGCTCAAACTACTGCACAATTGAACTCATCTCACATGCTAGCAAAGTAATGCTCAAAATTCTCCAAGCCAGGCTTCAACAGTATGTGAACCATGAAATTTCAGATGTTCAACCTAGATTTAGAAAAGGCAGAGGTACCAGAGATCAAATTGCCAACATCTACTGGATCATGGAAAAAGCAAGAGAGCTCCAGAAAAACATCTATTTTTGCTTTATTGACTATGCCAGATCTTTGACCATGTGGATCACAACAAACTGTGGAAAATTCTTCAAGAGATGGGAATACCAGACCATCTGACCTGCCTGCTGAGAAATCTGTATGCAGGTCAAGAAGCAACAGTTAGAACTGGACATGAAACAACAGACTGGTCCAAATAGGGAAAGGAATACATCAAGGCTGTATATTGTCACCCTGCTTATTTAACTTATAAGCTGAGTACAGCATGAGAAATGCTGGGCTGGATGAAACACAAGCTGGAATCAAGATTGCTGGGAGGAATATCAATAATCTCAGATATGCAGATGACACCACTCTTATGGCAGAAAGTGAAGAGGAACTAAAAAGCCTCTTGATGAAAGTGAAAGAGGAGAGTGGAAAAGCTGGCTTAAAACTCAACATTCAGAAAAGTAAGATCATGGCATCTGATCCCATCACTTCATGGCAAATAGATGGGGAAACAGTGCAAACAGTGTCAGAGACATTTTTTTGGTGGAAGGGGGGCTCCAAAATCACTTCAGATGGTGACTGCAGCCATGAAATTAAAAGATGCCTGCTCCTTCAAAGAAAAGCTATGACCAACCTAGACTGCATATTAAAAAACAGAGACATTACTTTGTCAACAAAGTTCTGTCTAGTCAAAGCTATGGTTTTTCCAGTAGTCATGTATGGTTGTGAGAGTTGGGATATAAAGACTCTGATGCTGGGAAAGATTGAAGGCAGGAGGAGAAGGGGATGACAGAGGATGAGATGGTTGGATGGCATCACCGATGCAATGGACATGGGTTTCAGCAAGCTCTGGGAGTTGGTGATAGATAGGGAGGCCTGCTGTGCTGCAGTCCATGGGGTTGCAAAGAGTCTGAACTGAGCAACTGAACTGAACTGATACTAGGCAATATTGTTTGTGGGGTGGCTCTGCACTGTGTCCACATGGCTAGGCTCAATGCATCTCCCAGAATTCCCCTTTCTGTATATTTCTCTTGGGGTGGGGCCACCAAAGAGCTTCTCACTGGATGTGGACGGCAGAATTACAAGAGTAGCCTTTCTGTAGCTAACACGGGCTACTGCTTGTCTACTGGCTCACCTTGCTGGTGTGAGGCAGCAACCAGTTTGTACTAACTCCGCCTTTACCTGGTTCCTACTTCAGTTTCTCTGTTCCTGCACTAGCAGTGTGTGTGTGTGTGTGTGTGTGTGTGTGTGTGTGTGTGTGTGTGTGTGTGTGCGACACAAGCTGGAATCAAGATTGCTGGGAGGAATATCAATAATCTCAGATATGCAGATGACACCACTCTTATGGCAGAAAGTGAAGAGGAACTAAAAAGCCTCTTGATGAAAGTGAAAGAGGAGAGTGGAAAAGCTGGCTTAAAACTCAACATTCAGAAAAGTAAGATCATGGCATCTGATCCCATCACTTCATGGCAAATAGATAGGGAAACAGTGCAAACAGTGTCAGAGACATTTTTTTGGTGGAAGGGGGGCTCCAAAATCACTTCAGATGGTGACTGCAGCCATGAAATTAAAAGATGCCTGCTCCTTCAAAGAAAAGCTATGACCAACCTAGACTGCATATTAAAAAACAGAGACATTACTTTGTCAACAAAGTTCTGTCTAGTCAAAGCTATGGTTTTTCCAGTAGTCATGTATGGTTGTGAGAGTTGGGATATAAAGACTCTGATGCTGGGAAAGATTGAAGGCAGGAGGAGAAGGGGATGACAGAGGATGAGATGGTTGGATGGCATCACCGATGCAATGGACATGGGTTTCAGCAAGCTCTCGGAGTTGGTGATAGATAGGGAGGCCTGCTGTGCTGCAGTCCATGGGGTTGCAAAGAGTCTGAACTGAGCAACTGAACTGAACTGATACTAGGCAATATTGTTTGTGGGGTGGCTCTGCACTGTGTCCACATGGCTAGGCTCAATGCATCTCCCAGAATTCCCCTTTCTGTATATTTCTCTTGGGGTGGGGCCACCAAAGAGCTTCTCACTGGATGTGGACAGCAGAATTACAAGAGTAGCCTTTCTGTAGCTAACACGGGCTACTGCTTGTCTACTGGCTCACCTTGCTGGTGTGAGGCAGCTACCAGTTTGTACTAACTCCGCCTTTACCTGGTTCCTACTTCAGTTTCTCTGTTCCTGCACTAGCAGTGTGTGTGTGTGTGTGTGTGTGTGTGTGTGTGTGTGTGTGTGTGTGTGTGCGCGCACGCGCATGTGCATGTGCATGCATGCATGCCTCTATGAGTGTGTATGTGTGTGTCACCGAAGTATCCTAGCTTCTGTAGGATGTTCAGACCTTCAAGGTCAGGGCCAATAAGAGCTGACAGCTTTCAACAGTTGTCAGTCTGTGCTTGTGGACTCCTGACTATGCTGGTAGTTTCCAGCTTGTTCTTCTCCCTCACTTTTCATCTATCTTCTGCCATGTGGACCTCACATATGCTCCCCTGTGCTAGTAATTGAACAAATACAAATCAAACACAAATTAAAACCCTAATGAGATCACAATTCATACCAATCAGATTGGCAAAAACGAGATATTATAATATCTAGCATAGGCCAGGATTTAGAACCACTGCAATACCAGTACATTGCTGGCAGTATAAATTAATATAATCCATTTTGTGACCACACCCAGTTTGGCATTATCTAATAAATTTGAAAGTGTGGATACCCAATGACCCAGGAATTTCACATGAACAAATACACCCTGGGAAAATAATTGCTTAAGTATACCTACAGGAAGGTACACGACGATTCCTAGCAGCACTGTTTCTAATATTGAAATAACTGGAAACAATGCAGATGCTCAATCGATAGTTAAATGGATAAATAAACTGAGTAAAGTTTTACAAGGGAATGGGCTTCCCTTGTGGCTCCACTGGTAAAGAATCCACCTGCAATGCGGGAGACCTGGGTTCAATCCCTGGGTTGGGAAGATCCCCTGGAGAAGGGAAAGGCTATCCCCTCCAGTATTCTGGACTGGAGAATTTCAAGGACTGTATAATTCATGGGGTCACAAAGAGTCAGATAGGACTGAGCAACTTTCACTTTCTTTCACTTTTACCATAAAGAAGTTGAAATTAATTTATTACAGTTACAAAAAAACAACATAAATGAATCTCAGAAATATAATGTTGACCCCAAAAGCATGTTGTGGAAGAATTTATGAAGAATGATTCCTTTTACATTAATGAAAAAACTTACAAAATTGTTAAACAATTTTTAGGACCCAAGCCTAGGTGGTAAATCTATGAAGAAATACAAACAGATGCAGAATTATTAGGGTCTATGTCTCAGGAGAGCAGGAGAAGAAAGGGATTTGATGGCTCAGGCAGGGGACAGTAAGGTAATGGTTCTGTTGTTCATCGTAAATTGGGAGATGTGTTCACAGGTGTTCATTATATCATTAATTTTTATACCTTGCATGTGTTTTATTAGTGAAGAGAAAAAATCAACAAAACATGGAGAAAATAATAGAAGAAATGGGCTCTCTGCTCACTGACTCACCTTGTATGTCTTTGGGACAGAAGTCTTTCTTTGAATTTTTTCTTAAAAAAATTTGGCCATGCTGCATGGCTTGCATCCCTGACCAGGGGTGGAACCTGGGCCATAGCAGCAGCAGCCCTAAACCCTAACCACGAGGCCATCGGGGAACTCAAGAGAAATCTTCCTGAAACATGGTTCAGTTACAAGTTCCCCTTTTCTAAAGCTCAGTGATTCCCTATTCTCCAAAGAGTGAAGTCCAGTCTTCCTAGGCTGATATTAAAAGTCTTCTACAAATCTGGCTCCTCCTGACCTACCCAATAGGTATGTCAATATCCCCCAAGTGAAGCCCTCCATTTCTTCTGGAAGGGCCCTTATAGGTGGCACCAAGTGTCTCGCTCATTTCTGCCTACAAGTTCTTCCTTATGCTCTCTTCATTCACCTCAAATGCCCTTCCTCTGCCTCTCTTCCTGTCCAAACCTTGCTTACCTCATCTTCCTAAGGCCATGACTACTTTCTAACTCATTCATGAACCCTTCGCTCCCAATTCCACTGAACAGTGAAATGTCTTGCAATCAAATGCCCCCTTTATGGTGTGTATTACTCACTTAACCCTTCATTATATACAGCTTCTTATCTTTTTTTATCTGTGTATATGTGTATAGGCACACCTGTGGTTTTTTGTCCCTCCCCAAATAGATGATAAACTCATCAAAAATAAGGACTATGCTTTATAATTCTTAGTGTGGCCTAAAGGGCTTAACACAGTAAACATCTGTCATAACAAAAGATCCTGTCTCAAAAAAATTTTAATGGCATGAGATACTTTGAAAATGCCTTAAACTTGAATCAAATATGGAAACAGTTTTCAAAATTAGTTCTAATTTTGAGATAATATGTGCTATGACTTTCAAATTTTCCAGTTGTACTTCCCTTTCAAAAATATCCTCCCTCACTTGATATTCTGATTAGCCATTTTTACCCAGGTACCATGTTTTTACATGACCCAAGGTATAAATATTAACTGTTCAGCTTAGACAAAATTTGCCAGTAATGTGAAAAACAGACCTTACATCCCATCTACTCCCCTGTGTCCTAAAAGACTCAACCTATCTATGACCCTTGACCAAGGGGCTTCAGGAGTGAGGAAAGGATAGTGTGTCTTAGGGGTTGATGAAAGGTGGATAAGTTTTCAGGAAAGGATAAGAGAGAGAGTATAGAGCCACTTCATGGTGGTCCTGTCAAATATTCTGCCCTGCAAATATCACCTTCTTTTAATGTACTCCACTTTCATGAATGAAGAAAATCTTTATATCTGTCTTTATCAAACATACAAATCATCTCACAATGAGATTATCATCAAAGAAGTACAACTTAATACTTATAAAGAATCAACTGCAGGCAGAATGCTATTGTTTTCTTTTTTTAAATAACTCTTCACAGTGCATCAAGTATTTGCATTAATTATTTATTTGCATCTCAATCGTATAAAGTAAAAGGAAGAGATATAAACTGCAATTTCTTGTTCCTTCTCTCTTATACTACACTGTGAGTGTTTAGAGTGTTAGAAACCATGTTGATTATTAGACACCCAGTACGTGGTATGTCCATGGCACAAAATCTTTGAATAAACATATGTTGAAGTAGGGAGTAAGGAGAGCCCTCCCTTTGCAGTTGAGAGAACTGAAGCCTAAGAAAAAGCAGCAACCTGTCTAAAACCATGCAGTTAGTGAGAGAAGTGAAGTTGCTCAGTCGTGTCCAACTCTTTGCAACCCCATAAACTGTAGCCTACTAGGCTCCTCTGTCCATGGGATTTTCCAGGCAACAGTACTGGAGTGAATTGCCATTTCCTTCTCCAGGGGATCTTCCCAACCCAGGGCTCAAACCCAGGTCTCCCACACTGTCGACAGACGCTTTACCATCTGAGCCACCAGGGAAGTGTTAATGAGAGAGTGAGGATTCAAATCTGAAACTTTGGACTCTGTAACCAGTGTACCTTCTACCATTGCTCAGACACAGTGAAGAAATCTCATTTGTCATAAAGTGAAAGGCAATTTTGGCTTATGGGTAGATTTTTACTCAGCCTTTCTCAGTTTCTTTTTGAGTAGGCTATTTTGTAGAGTGAATACACTATAGCTGGGGAAAGATTCCTTTGGTAGAATCGCAGCTCTCTGTGAGTGAGCTGAGGCCAAGGGATTGATCTTGCCAGTGCTACTTGGCCTAGATGACTCCACAGCCCCAGCCACGTGCACTCCAAATTACTCACAGCTGATCACATAGGCCAGGGGTGATCTTGTGCAAATTCATCTCCAGAACTACAAAAAAACCACACACATACACACAAAAAAGCTTCTGCCTTGTGGATAGTACATTAGCAACAACAACCGTGTGTAGGGAAGCTAGTATTATAACTGCAACTTTAGTATTTCAAGAGCCTAAATAATTCATCAGCTTTGGGGTCAGGGTGAGGGGTCACAAATTCCACAGGGATGCCCATTTCCCTGGAGCTTCATACATTCCCTCCACCAGGAAGATGTTCGACACAACATCTCTCAAGAGAGGCATTAAACACATCCCTACACTGCCCACTCCCTCTCAGCAGTTGGGATAGGAGTCCAGTGCCTACTTTTTGAGCTCTACCGACTATTGTTGTTCAGTCACTAAGCCATGTCCTACCGTTTGCCACCCCATGGACTTTGTGACCCTATGGACCCTCTTCTGTCCTCTGCTATCTCCCAGAGTTTGCTCAGATTTATGTCCATTGAGTTGGTGATTTTATCTAACCGTCTCATCATCTGCCACCCTCTTCTCTTTTTGCCTTCAATCTTTCCCAGAATCAGGGTCTTTTCAATGAATCTGTTCTTCACATCAGGTGGCCAAAGTATTGGAGCTTCAGCATCAGTCCTTCCATTGAATATTCAGGGTTGATTTGCTTTAGGATTGACTGGTTTGATCTCGAGCCCTCCGAAGGCCTACTGGTTCTGTATAGTAGCCCAGCATGCTGTTCATGTAGTCCCAAGACTGGGAATTCCTTCTTGTTCTAGCAAGTAGCTATCACTCTTTTGGTTGGTCATATTGTCAGTTGTGTCTGTAAAAGTGCTAAGTCAGGCTTTTCTTCCAGAAGTTACTTCACTAATTATAGTTCTAACTGTTTCATTAAGTATAGAGGGAACAGAAATCTCCTTTTTAAAGCTCTTTCCAAGGTAGCCCTCTTCTCCTAACTTCATATTCATTGTAGCACAATGGGGAGAATCAGCACTGGTCACTGATCCATTTCTCAGGAAAGGCAAAGTAAAGGGTGACCTTTACCTTGATTTTAGAGAAAACATGGCATCCTAACCTAAAGAATACCCTGGAAATCTCCATAGACTTCTGGGAGACTCCCATGAGAAAATGAGACATGCACGCAAGGTAAACTTCCTTCACCTCCTGAATCCACCAAGGGTTTTATTATTAGTTCAATTTTTTAAAGATTTGACTTGTTAGATGGTGGAAAATATATTACAGTGACCTCAAGAAATTTTAAAACAAAACCATATAGTTCAAACAGACCATTATCTAGAAATCCACTGCAGACTATAACAATGGCAGTGAAAACTGTCCTTGGTGGTGAGTTAACGGTGTGTTTTGAAGTGCCATGTTCTCAATGGCGCTCTCAAAATGCCTATAAACATCTTCTGGATTAGTACAAAGAATGTGAAGACTATGATGGTGGCTGCTCATATAGACCTTTTGCAGATTAATCTCTGAATAGTTGAATCTCCACCTAGCTGAGGCACATTGTAATAGTTGAATTGATGAAAGCAACCAATCAATTAATGGGATCATAAACAGTAGAGAAAAAATTTAAAGTCAACTCCATTTGATCTGAATTGAATGTAGTAATAGCTAATGTGTGCTTGTCCAGGGGAATCTTTGGTTCCATGTCTGTCATGTCCTCTATGATCTCAGTTTATTGATCTTCTGAGTACAAAGATAAAGAACATCTGTTTACCCAAATGTTTGCTCAGAGAGCATTTAAGGGAAAGTGTGTTGACTAAATGAAGGAAGGTCATTTTTTTTTTTGCCATTTCTGTGATATCAAAGGATTTGACTGATGAAATTTGGTGTGCTACTAAAGGACATGAAGGAAACCTTGAAATAAAGGTTTAATTTGAAACAAAAGTTTCGTTGACTTGAAACAAAAGGACAGTCAATTACAATTATCAAATGATCATTTGATCTTTAATTTTAAAATTATGTATTTGGTACATGTAGAGAGGCAAAGTGATATCTTGAAAGTGGGTTAATTTACTCTCTGAAAACGTATCGAGCATGTTGCTTATATTGTCTATAGTTATGACATAATGCTCTTATCCACATTGATTCAGTTCAGTTTAACAAACATTTCTTGAATATTCAAGTGCTTGGGACTGTGCTAGGTCCTGGGCACATGAAGATAAATAAAAAGCAGACTGGGCCTTCAAGATGATTTCAATTTAATTAAGAAACCACATAGATAATTGGTAAATTTGATACATGTATAAATGGTTGAAACAAGTGAACTCATAGTCCATGGAATTCCGGGAACTTTTGCCCCAAAAGGATATCAAATAGAAAGGCTGATTGACTCTCTTATGAAAGGAGATTGTCCTTTGAATGGAATCTGCTGAGATCAAGGAGGTTATCTGCAGCCTCATAGGTCTAAAACTTAATTTCATAGTGTCACTAAAATGTGACTAAGCCCTGGAGGACTGACTCTAGTTACCAAATTCATCAGAGTCTAACAAATGGGATGTCTGTTTATTAATTTACAATGAGAACAACCATGTTACTCCTCTTGGCTGATGAACAAACATGTCTTTAGTAATAGTCCTCGCGGAAGCCAAATCATTCTTGAAAGCTTGGAAAACGTGGATCAGAGCAGAGAACTGGCTGCCCCAGCACCTGCTCCATCCACTCACAGGCTGGCGCCCTTCAGGAAGGCTTTGCTTCCCATTCCAACTCAGAGATTCTCTCTCCAGGGTGCAGGTCCTCCTGGTCCTCATTTTCTTGGCTCCTTTTCATATTCTCTTTTTATCAACCTTTTCAGTTTTCACCTTTCAGTCCATCTGCTTTGGGGTTGGTGTGTCCTTAGATGGCCCCTAGATCTTGACCTGACTTTGACTTCTCACTGCTATTCTTCAGTTAACTCTTGACCCTGCTCAAGTCCCACATCTAGCTCAGCAACCAGAATCTGTCTCCATCCAAAAGCCTAGTATCCCCTTCCCCATCACTTTGTCCTGGAGGGGATTCAGAAGTAACCTGATGGGTGATGTACCTATTTCTACTACATAAATCTGCCCACAGAAGAAATGAGACCGTTGTGTCCAGTGGTCATGACCCCATCAGCAGTACTAGAGACCATTTCTTCTTTTGAGAGAGTTCAGTGTGGGGTTGAATTTGCAGTCCCTAGAGTCAGAGAGCTTGGGTTCTATTTTCTCTTCACCACTAATAGTTATGGTGCCTTGGGCAAGTTATTAACTGCTTTGCACCTCAATTTCCTCATTTGTAGAAAGAGGATTATAATAGTTCATACCTCAGAGGTTCTGAGGTGTGAAAGAATTATTTTATATAACATAGTCTATATGTCACATAGTAGACACACAATACTGTTTCTGTTACTGCTCTTGGTCTATACTTCTGGATTCCAAGTGGCTCTTTTCCTTTATGAGAGCACAGTGACCTCAGATATTTCACAATGCAACTGAGTGGGTTATAGTTTCAGAGTAACACCCTCTTGATTTGATGCAGGACAGGATTAGATAGAGAACACTTGCATTCCATCTCCAGGATACACAGCTTAGCACTTGCGTAATCACAGTGACAACAGCCACCACTTATTAGCACTTTTAATGTGTCAGGCACCATATGAATAGCTTTATGAATATTATCACATGTAACATTGGCAGCATCCTTATAAAGGGTGGTATTGTTTTTGCCATTCTAAAGGTGAGAAAACTGGATTTCCTGGTATTAGGACATTTGCTGGGAATGGACAACAACTGAATGCCTTCTGACGGAAGACTCATTTACTAATTTAGAGTTAATAAATTCTTGACCTAGAGTTCCTAAATGCCTCTCCTTTTAGGGGCAAGATTGGTCCTGGGCTAGACTCTTGGGTAGAAGTCAGTCCATCACACTGGTAGGGGACTGTAGGTGACTGTAGGTCAAGGGCAGCATCTTCAGAGGTTCTGAGGTGTGAAAGAATTATTTTATATAACATAGTCTATATGTCACATAGTAGACACACAATACTGTTTCTGTTACTGCTCTTGGTCTATACTTCTGGATTCCAAGTGGCTCTTTTCCTTTATGAGAGCACAGTGACCTCAGATATTTCACAATGCAACTGAGTGGGTTATAGTTTCAGAGTAACACCCTCTTGATTTGATGCAGGACAGGATTAGATTAGAGAACACTTGCATTCCATCTCCAGGATACACAGCTTAGCACTTGCGTAATCACAGTGACAACAGCCACCACTTATTAGCACTTTTAATGTGTCAGGCACCATATGAATAGCTTTATGAATATTATCACATGTAACATTGGCAGCATCCTTATAAAGGGTGGTATTGTTTTTGCCATTCTAAAGGTGAGAAAACTGGATTTCCTGGTATTAGGACATTTGCTGGGAATGGACAACAACTGAATGCCTTCTGACGGAAGACTCATTTACTAATTTAGAGTTAATAAATTCTTGACCTAGAGTTCCTAAATGCCTCTCCTTTTAGGGGCAAGATTGGTCCTGGGCTAGACTCTCGGGTAGAAGTCAGTCCATCACACTGGTAGGGGACTGTAGGTGACTGTAGGTCAAGGGCAGCATCCTCACATCCACCTCTATGGCTTCCATGTCCCTTCTCCAGCTACCTTTGATTCCTAGCTGGGAAAACAGTCCCCAGACTCTTGTTGACTGCTCCCTCAAGCCTGAGTCTGGCTTCTGGGTTTAGGAACCCACAATTGCCACTCCTGGAGGCCCTAAGTCCTGAGGTGAACTGGCAACTTTTGATTCTGGCCCCACCTGGCAGGCTCTGTATCACAGGCTTCACCCGTTATCTTTTCCAGCCAAACTTTTTATCCTTCTACTTTTGCCATTTCCTGCTGCTGCTGCTGCTGCTAAATCGTTTCAGTCGTGTCCGACTCTGTGTGACCCCATAGATGGCAGCCCACCAGGCTCCCCCATCCTTGGGATTCTCCAGGCAAGAACCCTGGAGTGGGTTGCCATTTCCTTCTCCAATGCATGAAAGTGAAAAGTGAAAGTGAAGTTCCTCAGTCTTGTCTGACTCTTCATAACCCCATGAATCGCAGACATCTTTAGGGGACCTTTATTCAACCTACCATGGAGTTAATACCCCAAATATGCTTATTTAACAACCCAGAAATTATTTCTCAAGCATCACTCTTATCTTGCTATCTCCTGTATAAGCTTATAATTATTTCCTCTTACCTATCAGATCAAAGTATTGGGCTGGCCAAAAGTTTGCTCAGGTTTTTCTGTAACATCTTACGTTACAGGATCCAGGTTTCAAAGCCATTAGCCAATGGGCCCAAATTCATATCTCTAATCTCATCACCAGCATTCCCCAACTGGGTCACTCAAGTCATTCCCCTGAGAATACATTATTATTTCTAGGTCTACCCTGTTCACACTGTTTATTGCCGAGAATAACCTCCTGATTCACTCCTCTCCACCGCTGTCATTTCCTCCCTTTTGATAAAAGACTTTCTTTCACATCATTTATCATCCATGTTTTCCTTTATGAAGGCTTAGACTCATTGTTGACCAATACTGCAATCATGTTTTATTTTGACTTATTCTCTAGTTGAGGATGAATAAATATTCCAAGAACAAAAGTTTCTTTCACATTTCTCAAAATGCCTAGAGGAGCTTATGAATGAATAGTTCCTTTTCTCTCTTCTGTGTTTACCCAGAAAACAATTCTATACTCCACACATACACTGTGTCTTTCATTCTGGTCCTCTCTCCACCATCCAGCATTAACTATTCTGAAATATTCAGAAATCAAGTCTCTCACACAAAGAAAAACTTTCATGGACCAGAATTTTTCTAATGTTCAATTTTTAAAGAAAACTATCTTTATTTCAACCTCTGGTACTGAGAGGTATTTTTCAGATCCCCCCTACCACCCACCATCAGGGACAGAGAAAAGGCACAATTTAGAAAATCTTGAAGTAGAGGATTACTTTACCTACAATACAATTGGAATTTGTTGTGTATCTATGAAAGTGAAAGTGAAGTTGCTCAGTCGTGTCCGACTCTTTGCGACCCCGTGGATGTAGCCTACCAGGCTTCTACGTCCATGGGATTCTCCAGGCAAGAGTACTTGAGTGGGTTACCATTTCCTTCTCCAGGGGATCTTCCTGACCCAGGGACTGAATACGGGTCTCCCACATTGGAGGCAGACGCTTTAATCTCTGAGCCACCAGTGAGTTAGAAATACCTGCAACCTGTCCCATCCACTGGGGCGCGGGGAGGGGGAGTTTAGTCAAAGATCCTGGAGAACTTCTCATAAGATTCTCTTTAGAACTCTGGGCAAAGCCCCTGGATGACAATAGAACTCCTCCACCCCTACCTTCCCAGCTTCTTCTTTTGGCTTTAACTGCAAATTGTCTTTGCTCTAAGAGCCCATTTTCCTTTGTGACTCTATTTCCAGTGGCTCATTGTTCTACATTCCGTTTCCTGCCTGCATCTCTGAGACAAGGGAAAGAGACCAGTGCCCCTGAGTCTTCACTATTTGCTTCCAGCTCCAAATTGTTGGGGTCACACTGACTTCCACTGACATCCTGCTTGTTTGTTTGTTTTTGTCATCCTTTGGTCACATCCATACTTGCATTCCTCTAAGAGTGTGTCAAGCTATTCATGCCCCAAACTGAGTTCAGTCTCTTTCCGGTAAAGTCTTTTCTCCCTCCTGTGTCCCTATATCTATGAATGGTATTACCATTTACCCAGTCACTTCATCTGGAAACACCCTTCAACTCTCCCTCTCCTGAAACCTATTTGCAATCCATCACTATATTCTCAGAATCCTTTACTGCAGCCTACAACCTCAGTTTTCATAAACTAGTCCCACTTACTCTTCTGGGTTCAGATCTCATTATTTCCGCCTGAGAACCCTGCCCTCTATTTTTATACATCTGTAATTTAACATATGGTACCCATCTATGCGATGTCATCTCCAGCTTCCACACCTTTGCATGTGCAATTTCCTTGGTATAGAACACCTTCTCTGACTTCATCATCCTAGTTAACTTCCATTTGTCCATCAAAGTTCAGTTCTAATATGACCTCTTTAAAAGATTACCCTGGTCACTGACCTCACTGTTGCAGGAAGGGGGAGCACTTCCAGGCTCCGAAACTGGGCTGTTGTCTAATACTTGGAAATGAATTGTCTGAGGAAACACATGTGCTGACAAAGCAAGGGATTTTATTGGGAAAGGACACCCAGGTGGAGAGCATTAGGGTAAGGGAAACCAGGAGAACAGCTCTGCCGCGTGGCTTGCAGTCTCGGGTTTTATGGTGGTGGGATTAGTTTCCAGGTTGTCTTTAGCCAATCATTCTGACTCAGAGTCCTTCCTGGTGGTGCACACCTTGTTCAGCCAAGATGGATTCTGGGAGGTAGTTGGACATGTCGCCTTTTGACCTCATGTCCATTGAACCAGTGATGCCATCTAACCATCTCATCCTCTGTCATCCCCTTCTCCTCCTGCCTTCAATCTTCCCCAGCATCAGGGTCTTTTCAAATGACTCAGTTCTTTGCATCAAGTGGCCAAATTATTGGAGCTTCAGCATCAGTCCTTCCAATGAATATTTAGGACTGATTTCCTTTAGGATGGAATGGTTGGATCTCCTTGCAGTCCAAGGGACTCTCAAGAGTCTTCCCCAACACCACAATTCAAAAGCATCAATTCTTCAGTGCTCAGCTTTCTTTATAGTCTAACTCTCACATCCATACATGACTACTGGAAAAACCATAGCTTTGACTAGATAGACCTTTGTTGGCAAAGTAATGTCTCTGCTTTTTAATATGCTGCCTAGGTTGGTCATACCTTTTCTTCCAAGGAACTAAGATTAATTGGGATTAAAAGGATGAAATGCTAGCATATAAGAGATATATGATATTTCAGTATACATCATATGTATCTATATAAAATCATAAAACTGAGGAAAGAATGGAGATAGCATATGCCCACCATTTTTTTTTTTGGTAACTACTTTCAGTAATCATAATTAATCATGGCAGTATTAGACTGTACTGTTCTAAGTCAAGATAAAGCAAATAAGTGCTTGTGGGATATTGTTATTCTGATTCTATCATCCCTTGTGTCCTTGAAAATCAAGATTCTCAGTGTGAAAGAAAGTGGAAACAGATGAAATAGAAAGGAGTTATTTAAAAATTTTGTAGTCTTGAATCTAAATTGGAAACTTCAGTATATATGTATGTATGTATATATATACTTTTTATGCACTGAAAGGCCTAGAAATAATGACTGACTTAATAATATGAGGCTTTGAAAACTGTTTTACATTAAAGGAATAAATGTTTCTTGGAAAAGGGGCTGATTGCGGATTTGGAACAAGAATTAAAGTACCCTCTTCTGAACTGTCCATTATCTTTGTTGCTGCTATTGTTTCATCACTAAGTACTGTCTGACTCTTTGAGAACCCATGGACTCCTCTCTCCATGAGTTTCCCCAGGCAAGAATACTAGAATGGGTTGCCATTTCCTTCTCCAGGGTATCTTCCTGACCCAGGGATCAAACCTGTGTCTCCTGCATTGTAAGCAGATTCTTTACCACTGAGTCACCCAGAACCTGGGAAAATAAACAAATAAAATAAAAATCGAAGAATTTGTCCTTTTCACCTATATAAACTACCCCACAGGGTAAATAATACATGAGGTGAATGTCTTCCTACAAACTTAATCCAGTTAGTACACAAAAACAGCTTTTTTTTTTTTTTTTAGCTATTTCAAATCCTAAAAGATGATGCTATAAAAGTGCTGCACTCAATATGCCAGCAAATTTGGAAAACTCAGCAGTGGCTCAGGACTGGAAAAGGTCAGTTTTCATTCCAATGCCGAGGAAAAGGCAATGCCAAAGAATGCTCAAACTACTGCACAATTGCACTCATCTCACACACTAGTAAAGTAATGCTCAAAATTCTCCAAGCCAGGCTTCAGCAGTACATGAACGGTGAACTTCCAGATATTCAAGCTGAGTTTAGAAAAGGCAGAAGAACCAGGTGATCCAATTGCCAACATCAGTTGGATCATTGAAAAAGCAAGAGAATTCCATAAAAACATCTACTTCGGATTTATTGATTACACCAAAGCCTTTGACTGTGTAGATCACAACAAACTGTGGAAAATTTTTCAAGAGATGGGATTACCAGACCATCTTACCTGCCTCCTGAGAAATCTGTATGCAGGTCAAGAAGCAACAGTTAGAACCAGACATGGAAGAACAGACTGGTTCTAAATTGGGAAAGGAGTATGTCAAGGGTTATTTAACTTATAAGCAGAGTACATACGTGCAAAATGCCAGGCTGGATGAAGCACAAGCTGAAATCAAGATTGCCGGGGAAAATATCAATAAATTCAGATATGCAGATGATACCACCCTTATGGCAGAAATCAAAGAAGAGCTAAGTAGCCTCTTGATGAAAGTGAAAGAGGAGAGTGAAAAAGCTGGCTTAAAACTCAACAGTCAGAAAACTAAGATCATGGCCTCTGGTCCCATCACTTCATGGGAAATAGATGGGAAACAATGGAAACCATGACAGACTTCATTTTCTTGGGCTCCAAAATCACTGCAGATGGTAACTGCATCCATGAAATTAAAAGACACCTGCTCCTTGGAAGAAAAGTTATGACCAACCTAGACAGCATATTAAAAAGCAGAGACATTACTTATCAACAAAGGTCCATCTACTCATAGCTATGTTTTTTCCAGTAGTCATGTATGGTTGTGAGAGTTGGACTATAAAGAAAGCTGAGCACTGAAGAATTGATGCTTTTGAACTGTGGTGTTAGAGAAGACTCTTGAGAGTCCCTTGGACTGCAAGGAGATCAACCCAGTCACTCCTAAAGAAAATCAGTCCTGAATATTCATTGGAAGGACTGATGCTGAAGCTGAAACTCCAATATTTTGGCCACCTGATGCAAAGAACTGACTCTTTTGAAAAGACCCTGATCCTGGGAAGGATTGAAGGTAGGAGGAGAAGGGGACGACAGAGGATAAGATGTTTGGATAGCATCACCAACTCAGTGTACGTGAGTTTATGTGAGCTCTGGAGTTGGTGATGAACAAGGAAGCGTGGCATGCTGCAGTCCATGAGGTCGTAGAGAGTCGGACACGACTGAGTGACTGAATTGAATAAGAGAACACAGTGTCACGTATAACTTTACCAAAGAAATTAAACTTGGGTCTGACTCAAGTCTCTGGATCCAGCTGCCAACTGGCAGAAAACACAGAGGACAGGGAAACAAGCTGAACTGCACAGTGAGGACAAAATTAATAAAATCCAGGCTTTGTGAAACTGCGGGTTGAATGACCCAGGTTCTTTAAAAGATAAATTATAAGGGAAAGGAAGGAGTTGAGGGAGAATCTGTGGATTAAAAGACACCTAAAGGAGATATAAAGTTTTACAAAATGAGCAAGATTACATGGTACTATCTAGGACCACACATGAGTCATCACAAAATCTTGAGCAAATACAAGGAAGAGATCACTTATAAAAATCAGGATAGAGAAATGGGCAGGCTGTCTTAAGGATGGATATCTGAAGGGGCTTCTAGAGTGGCTGCAAAAGTTCTCTTTCTTGACCTGGACAATGGTTTAAAAAGTATTCTGTACTTTCTGTTCTGTGCCTGTGTGGCTTTCTTTTTTTTTTAAAAAAAATACGAAACGCTTCACGAATTTGTGTGCCATCCTTGCACAGGGGCCATGCTAATCTCTGTATCGTTTCAATTTTAGTATATGTGCTGCCGAAGCGAGCACTGGCTTTCTTTTAATTGTTAAAAAATATCACGTAAGAAACGAAGCACCAGTCTATGTTCAATACAGGATACAGGATGCTTGGGGCTGGTGCACGGGATGATTCAGAGAGATGATATGGGGTAGGAGGTGGGAGAGGGCTTCGGCATTGGGAGATCATGTACACCTGTGGCTGATTCATGTCAATGTATGGCAAAACCAATACAGTGTTGTAACGTAGAATAAAGTAAAAATAAAATTAAAAAAAAAAGAAAAATAAAAGTGTATGTCACCCATAAAATAAAATAAAATAAATCAGCTGGCGTGCTGCAGTCCTTGGAGTTGAAAAGAGTCAGACATGACTGAGTGACTGAACTGAACTGAAAGCATTCAAAATGTTCATTTCAGTGAACGAATGTAAGAATGCTTGCATGAATGAACAAATGAAAAGCCTGACAAGTCACGAGGCCTGAAGAACAGCTTTCTTTTTTTTTTTGAGCTTTGGTTCCCAGATTTGTGAAATGAATTGCTTAAACAATAAACTTGAGACCCTTCCAATTCTGTCACTTCAATAACTAGTGCTTCTAATAGCAAACATCTGTTGATTATTTTGTTGTTGTTTACTAAGTCATGTCCATGTTTGCAACCCCATGGACTATAGCATGCCAGGCCTCCCTGTCCGTCACTATCTCCTGGAGTTTGCCCAAGTTCAAACTGAAAAAAAAAAATACAAACTGAAAGAAAAACTAGAAGTTTCAACAACGTTCACAAAGAGTGGCAGCTGTCTTCTTTTAAGTTATGGTTATTATTTTGCCTAAAGAAAGGTGAGCTAATATTTTGGAAAGCTTCATCAATGGGCCAACTTCTTCTGGGTCTCCACTTTATGTCTTTTACTCCATGAAAATGTCTTTTCAAAGCAGTGTTACTGCCCACAGAAAATTCAAACAGGAGTCATCATCATTTTCTTCCAGCTTCTTGAGCTCCTCCTGTCTTCTGTGATAGCAGAGCATCAGCTGTTTCTGCACCTCGCTGCTAATGATGGGCTCTTGGGCTATAGCTCCCTGGCCCCTTTGCCAAATCTTGATGGTGATTTTGACTATTGAATCTCTGATACTATCCAACTATCTCATCCTCTTCTGCCTTCTTCTCCTTTTGCCTTCAATCTTTCCCAGCATCAGGGTCTTTTCAAATGAGTTGGCTCTTTACATCAAGTGGCCAAAGTATTGGAGCTTCAGCTTCAGCATCAGTCCTTCCAATGAATATTCAGGACAGATTTCCTTTAGGATTAACTGGTTTGATTTCCTTGCTGTCCAAGGGACTCTCAAGAGTCTTCTCCAGCACCATAGTTCAAAAGCATCAGTTCTTTAGCACTCAGCCTTCTTTATGGTCGAACTCTCACATCCATGCACGACTACTGGACAAACCATAAATTTGACTATATGGACCTTTGTCAACAAAATGATGTCTTTGCTTTTTAGTACACTGTCTAAGTTTGTCATAACTTTCCTTCCAAGAAGCAAGCATCTTTTAATTTCATGGCTGCAATCACCATCCACAGTGATTTTGAAGCCCAAGAAGAGAAAATGTGTCACTTTTTACTTTTCCCCCTTCTGTTTGCCATGAAGTGATGGGACTATGTATCGTAATCTGTTTTTTTGAATGGTGAGTTTTAAAGCCAGCTTTTTCACTCTCCTCTTTCACCTTCATCAAGAGGATCTTTAGTTTTTTGTTTTCTGCCATTAGAGTGGTATCATCTGCTTATCTGAGGTTGTTGATATTTCCTCCAGCAGTCTTGGTTCCAGCTTGTAGTTCATTCAGCCTGGCATTTTGTTTGATGTACTCTGCAAGTAAGTCAAATATACAGCCTTGACATACTCCTTTCCCAATTTGGGACCTGTCTGTTATTCCATATAAGGTTTGAACTGTTGCTTCTTGACCTGCATACAGGTTTCTCAGGAGACAGGTAAGATGATCTGATATTCCAGTCTCTTTAGGAATTTTCCACAGTTTGTTATGATCCATGTAGTCAAAGGCTTTTGCATAGTCAATGAAACAGTGTTAGATATTTTTCTTGAATTCCCTTAGTTTCTCTTATGATCCAACAAATGTTGACAAATATTTGATCTCTGGTTCCTCTGCCTTTATAAATCCAACTTGCACATCTGGAAGTTCTCAGTTCACATACTGCTGAAGCCTAGTTTGAAGGATTTTGAGCATAACCTTATTAGAATGGGAAGTGAGTGCAATTAACATTCTTTAGCCTGCTTTTTTGGAATTGGGATGAAAGACTTTTTCCAGTCCTGTGGCCACTGCTGGATTTTCCAAATTTGTGGACATATTGAGTGAAGCACTTTAACAGCATCATCTTTTAGGATTTGAAATAGCTTAGCTGGAATTCCATTATCTCCACTAGTTTTGTCAGTAGTGTGAATTACTTACTTTCCAAGTGCTAACCGTTTTGTGTATGTTGTCACTGAATCTTCATAAGAGTCAGGCTTAGAGGGTATATAACTTGCCCAAAGGTAATTGGCTTGAATTCAGGGCTGAAGTTGCTCAGTCGTGTCCGACTCTTCACGACCCTCTGGACTGTAGCCTACCAGGCTCCTCCATCCATAGGATTCTCCAGGCAAGAAAACTGGAGTGGGCTGCCATTTCTAGCAGATCTCGAAACTTAACCTTACTATGCTAAGATGCTATGCTGAGATGCTGTGATAGCAGTAGTTGCTTTTGTAACAGGATATCCTTCCTTGATATCAAATTAAAGGTGAAATGGTTAAGAGGTCAGGTTCTACAGATTGATCTTGTGAGTTCAGATCCCATCTCCAACACTTAGCAATTGCATGACTTTGGGCAAATAATTTATACTTGCTGTGCCTCAGTTTCTTTATCTGTAAAATGGAGATAATCATGGTATCTATCTCAGAGGATGTTGTGACAATTATATAAGTGCCTAGCATAATGCCTGGCACATAGTAAGCATTAACTGTTTACTATTTTTATCAAATAATCCTTTCTTATTAACTGGGCTCATATGTAATACTGTTAAATGTCAGATTAGACAAGGACTAAACTTTACACTTTTAAAAATATATAATAATTTTATTCTTTACCCAGATTCACATATACAGAGTTTTGAAGAGCTAGGTTTTGTATTAGAAGAATGACTTTAATAGCAACAAGATACTACTTTTGGCTCCACTAGCTAATTTCTCTAAGGGAAAAAATATTCAACTAAATACATAAATTGTCCTTTTGCCCTTCTGTTTTTTGAACCTTGTATTTGGTAATGCCACTTGAATAGTAAATATTGGCATGATTTACTTAGCCTTTGATCCGTTTTTCCCAGCAGTTAGATAAGGCTCCAGATTGCTTTAAGAGTTTTTCAAAATTTTTAAATTTTAAAAATTTTATTGACATATAGTTGATTTACAATGTTGCATGAATTTGCATGTATATGTACATATGTATATGTACATATACATATACATGTATAACTGAGTCACTTTGCTGTGTATATGTGTATATATATAAATATATATATAATATTCTGTTTTATACTCTTTTCTATTATGGTTTGTCACAGGAAATTGATATACAGTAGGACCTTGTTATGTATTCATCATCTACATAATAGTTTCCATCTGCTAATTCCAAGCTCCTAGTCCCAAACTCCCAATCTTCCCCTCTTCCACCCTGCTTCCCCTTGGCAACCACAAGTCTGTTCTCTGTATTGGTGAGTATTTTTTTGTTCCACACATATCTTAATTTGCATCATGTTTTAGGTTCCACATATAAGTAATATCATATGGTATTCATCTTTCTCTTCTGTTTTACTTTACCTAGTATGATAACCTCTAAGCCCATTTATGTTGCTGCAAATGGAATTATTTCATTCTTTTTGATAGCTGAGTAATATTCTATTATGTGTATATATCTGTATGTATGTATTCTGGAGTGGGTTGCCATTTCCTTCTCCAGTGTGTATTCTCTTATGTATATATTTATGTCTGTGTGTGTGTGTGTGTGTGTGTGTGTGTGTGTGTATACACACATATATGTGTGCTTCCCTGGTGGCTCAGATGATAAAGAACCTGCCTGAAAAGCAGGAGACCCAGGTTCAATCCCTGGGTTGGGAAAATCCCCTGGAGAAGGGAATGGCTACCCACTCCAGTATTCTTGCTGGAGAATTCCATGGACAGAGAAGCCTGGCAGGCTACAGTGCATGGGATCACAAAGAGTTGGACACGGCTGGGTGACTAACAGTCTCATATATATGTGCTAGAGTAGAATTGTCCTTGCCAAGTGATTACAACTCTTTTGACCAATTTTAGACTGTCAAACCTTTGAATGACCTGAGAGTTCACTGCTGTTTTACATGAGGGAAGCCAGAGGTTGGGTCCTGCTTTAATCCAATTCTATATAATCTATGATTGGGAGAAATTCCTCTACAATAACTAACATTCGAATATCACCCTTTACAAGTTTCTGGTGCTACTTCAGATTTGTTTTTTAATGTTTATATCACATTGATGATCTAATCAGCATCTTGTCAGGAGTTCATTTTACTTATCTTTGTGTTCCTTTTGCCCTGCATAAAGCCAGGCTCTTAGGCCTATAAATGTTGAATACATAAATGAATGAGAAAATGAATGAATGACATCTATCAGCAAATTTGAGAGACTAATGGGAAAAGAAGAACTGAAAAGTATTGTGGGCACTCACTTTTCATTGTTTCTCATTGCTTTGTGGTCCTGTTTTTTACAGAAGTTCTACATAATCTTCAGGGTGCAGGGAACTTCTGAGTTTCTCAAGAAGACAAATTACTAGACAATAAAGGACACTTTGATGGAAATCCATCAAACACTCATTCAGCAGTGAGAGCTGTAGGTGAGGATATATTAGAGATCAACTTGAAAATCAGAAGATAATCTATCTTCTGATACAAGGAAACAGCTGGGAGGAGTAGGTGGCAGCCATTTTTCTAAGGTTACCCTGCAGAGGCCCTGGACTGGTTAACTCCTGGCTACCATAGCAAAGCTTCCTTCTGCAACGCATCAGACGCTAGGTGCCTCCCTTCTTCCCCATGCTGCTGTATATTTAGGGTCATAAAGAGGAAATATGAACATTTAAAAGTTTTTTATTCTTTATCTGGGCCTTATTTGCTTGGGAACCTATATCAATTTCTTCCCAACATATCACATTTTAATAGTTTGGACCAATATAGATCTCTTTAAAAATAAGTAAATGGAAAGCAATCAAAATAAAATCATCGGGCATACAAAAATATTTTGCTTTAAAAAAAGATAAAAACCATTTTGTGTGATGGGAGCAAATGTTTCTTATGAAAAATTTTACTTTTTATATTTAAAAAGATAATTCTGAATAATTTCTGATTAATGGCTTCAAGATGACGAAAGAACAAAAGCCAAAATTATCTGAGAATTTAAAAAAATGTGTGGAGATGAAAACTTAAAAACTGTAATGGAAGACTTGTAGGTAAGGATGGTAGATTGAAGCAAGATAACTGATTTTTTTTTCACCTCCAAGTCCTTGGAAATTAACTAAAAATAGGGAAGAGAGAGTCAGAGATTCATAAACAGCAACCAGTCAAGGAAAGTGGGACAACTGTCAAAAAAGGTAATGAACAAAAGACGGAGATTTGAGTCTAAGGCAGTCCAGAATGGCCCCTAACCCTTCCCTCACCTCTCAGAGGCCTAGTGAAGCCAGGAGAGTGAACCCAACCCTGCGAATCCTCAGATGCTCTCCAATCTGTAAGAAGAATACTGTGGCAACAAGTCAGTAGCCTTTGAAAAAGCTAAACAGAAGCCCTGGAGGTGGATGTTCCATTCACGTCACTATGGAGCCTAGCAGAGGTTGGAAGGGCTGAAGGACTTGCCATCTTCTAGGAACTATTGCTAAGCTGAAGGACTCAGCTAGTATCCACAGCAGTGCTTACCCACGGTCACGAGGATGGTCCTGATAGAGGCTGTGTGTGCTCACTTCCCACAGCTATTATATCAGTTACTCATAAGCTTAGTGGCTTAAAACAACCCAAAGCTATTATTATATTAAAGTTCTAGAGATCAGAAGTTGAACATGTGTCTTCTTGAGTTGAAATCAAGGTGTCTTCAGAACTGTGTTCTGTTCAAAGATAAACTGAGACATATTAAAATTTTAAGAATTTATTTGAGTAAAAAATTGATCAAATGGGCAGTATCAAACCAGAAGTGGTTAGAAGCACTCCAGTGAAGGCAGCTGGGGTGAAACCTGTATACAGAAGAGGCAGAGCAGAAAAAGGAAATTATTTGATTGGTTTTAGCTTAAGACCTAGTTGACTATTTGTGTTTCGGGGTCCTAGGTTTCTATATCACAATCTTGAGGCAATTACAGGCTTAGATTTTGGTTTACTTAGGTAGGCTGCCATGGCCTTAGAGACACAGTCTAACGGCCTCCTTGTTTAATGAATTTAACAGTTTCTTCTGGAGTCTCCAGAGGGCATTCTGTCTACTGTGTCTTTTCCTGTATCTAAAGGCCACCTGCAGTCCTTGGCTTCTAGCCCCTTCATTTTCAGAGCACATCACCACCACTTCTCATGTTTTCTTGAATGATTATTTGCTTGAGGACCATCCTGGCATCTCCCCCTTTCCTTACGCACGTCTTACTGCATGAGAAGAGACATCTTACTGGTGAGTCTGGGAGAAATAGCTGCATGGTGAATCCCCTCCTGGAGTCTCTTTCAGATCTGACTAAATGTGAGGTGCAGGCCCTGTGTCCATTTTCACATGGTAACTCATGAATGGACTCTCTTTCAGCTAAGAGGAATCCTATAGTTTGGGACTTTTCAATTCATGGGAGACATATCAAGATACCTTTGCAGCTGCAAATTCAAGCTATGTTCCTCAATTTATCAAAGATTTTTAAAAATCTGTCGAGAAAACTCCTGTGTCTTATTTTTCAACTGGTTCTGAACTTGACCTCCTAAAAATCCCTGGTTTCTAGCTTAGATAAAAATCTTAAATAGACAAACAAGGACTGACACTATAGAGTCTAAAATATTATGCAATAGTTGAGGCTTTGGGGGTATCCATGTGAAGCACTTTAGGACTTCATGTTTGAGGGTGCGTGGGTTTTCAACTTTGACAGTCTGAAAGAATTTAGAAGTTGGCAAATTTTTACAGCTATGTGGCTGTTTATGACTGGAGAAGGCCAACACAGCCTTCAAAAGTATATTTGGTATATGGTCCTTTATGGTGGACATGGATGTGATCTAGGTCAGTGTAACTTTGGCCTAAACAGATTCAGTTCAGCTTCATTCAGCCTGGCTGAAATAAGGATTAAATTATTGGGAAACAGGTCTTATAGTCCCATGGAAATTTTGTCTCAAAATAGGTAGAGCCTCAAAATATGAGAGTTTAGGCTTTAAAGAGCAATTTTAATTGTCTTTACTTGATTTATTGCTGAGGTTAGTAACCATGATTTTAAATTAGAAAGACAGTAAGATCAGTCCTATGTGGCTACGGAGCACTCATATATTAGTTTCTTGCCAGGCCTAGTTAGGAGGAACCAGAGAAGCCTCTTTGTGTTTGATGTGGTCCTAGAACCAAGAGAAGTAGAGGTCAGTGGCCTAGACTCTTGGAATCACATAGTTTGGAGACTCCAGTGATCTTAAGTTGGCTTTGTCGGCTGTGTTAATCATGACTGTGGTTTGAGGTCTGGCTTATACCACAAGATGGTGGATGATTTTATTCACGTGTGTGTGCTCAGACACTCAGTCGTGTCCATCTCTTTGCAACCCCATAGGCTGTAGCCCGCCAGGCTCCTCTGTCCATGATATACTCCAGCAAGAATACTGGAGTGGGATGCCATTTCCTCCTCCAGAGGATACTCCCAACTCAGAGATCAAACTCATGTCTCTTACGCCTCGCATTGACAGGTGGATTCTTTACCACTAGCATCATGTGGGAAGCCCAATTTTATTCATAAACCAACCAAAAGTAATAAAAGCCTTTATTATACAGAGATTATGACATC
The DNA here is from genome assembly GCA_006408675.1 of Madoqua kirkii. Taxonomy (NCBI): domain Eukaryota; kingdom Metazoa; phylum Chordata; class Mammalia; order Artiodactyla; family Bovidae; genus Madoqua; species Madoqua kirkii. Next base: position 28,115 of record SJYC01094673.1, read on the forward strand.
TTTCTTGGGTTGAGGAAGAGAAATATTTTAGTGAAATTGTTGCAAACCTAAAGATTAAGAAATAAATAGAAAAAGCCTGTATCTACAATACCATCTTTGGGTATAAATTTTGCTTAGAAAATAAAGAAGGTATTATTTGAAAAGACTAAATGTGGATCCAGGCTTGACGTCCCTGTTGATTTACAATTTGGATGTTTTCTTAGTAAAAGAATGCAAAATTTATATACAAAACTAATTACTGATAACTTTTAACTTTTAAGTGGGATTCAACTTATCAGTCTTTGTCTTTACATTTTTTAATGTCTTTTTTGAGGAATTCTTACCAAATCCTAAGGTCATGAAGATATTCTTTATATAATCTTTTTTTTTTCTAAGTTGCTTCAGTTGTGTCCAACATGTGTGACCCCATGGGCTGCATCTTAGGGATGACTAATTCTACTTCCTGCATTTGATTTTTAATCAGCAGGTATTTATTTTTCTGTCTGGTACAGGGTAGGAGTCTGATTTCATTTTTTCTCACTTGGCAGTCACTCTAACCTCATTTGTTTAAAAAAATCTTTCTTTTCCCCCTTTGTTCTGCAGTAACCCCCAGTCCTTGCACAGATCTCCTTCCAGACTTTAGAGATCTATTCATTCTAGAGGTCTATTTCTTCACCCCCAAACAAATATCACACTAACCGAATTACTATAGCTTTGGAATAAATCTTGTTATGTGGTAGAGCCAGTCCTCCTATCTCATTCATCTTCAAGACTCTCTGATATTTCTTCATGATTCAATGGAGAAAGAACACAATACATCAGGCAAGATTCTGAGACCGAGAGCAGAAAGTAAGCTCAGGTGAGGAGTTAAATCCTAGCCCCAAAGGATGCCTTTCTTCAGAAATAATTAATGTTAATAAGAAAAAATTTTAAGTAAATGTTGAGGCGGAGTAGGGGGAAGTTATGAGTGTTCATGTCCTATGGTTTCACACTTCTTTACCAAACTTTCTCTCCACCAACTCATGTCTGCTCCCATCATTTCAGGGAAGAAATTTCCTTTTCAAAGGTCACCAGTAAACTTATAAAATCCTATAGCCCTTTTTTGGTAATCTTTGTCCTTGCATGTGTGTGAGCTAAGGTGCTTCAGTCATATCTGACTCTTTGTGACGCTATGGACTATGGCCTGCCAGGCTCCTCTGTCATAGGGATTCTCCAGGCAAGAATACTGGAGTGGGTTGTCATGCCCTTCTCCAGAGGATCTTCCCAACCCCGGGGGTCAAACCCATGTCTCTTATGTCTTCTGCATTGGGAGACAGGTTCTTTACAACTAGCGCCACCTGGGAAGCCCCCATCCTTCTTGATCTTCCTGCTAAAACTGATACTACAGACCACTCCTTTTACCATTTTTTTCTTAAACAGATATATTGAGATATAACATATATAATTCACCCAAAGCATTTAAACCAATGGCTTTTAATATATCCACAGAGTTGTGCGCTGATCATCAAAATGTGTTGCTGCGTGGGCTTTGCTCTAGCTGTGGCGAGCAGGGGCTACTCTCTAGTCGCAGTGCAGGGCTTCTCATTGTGGTGGCTTCTCTTGTGGTGGAGCACTGGTCCTAAGGCGTGTGGACTGAGTAGTGGCAGCACGTGGGTTCAACAGTTGCAGCTCCCAGGCTCTAGAGCACAGGCTCAGTAGTTGTGACACACAGGTTTAGTTGTTTCGCTGCATATGGAATCTTCCCAGGCCAGGGATCAAACTTGTGTCTCCTCCATTGGCAAGCAGATTCTTTACCACTGAGCCACCAGGGAAGCCCACACAGTTCATTTTAGAACATGTCATTACTCCCAAAAATAAACCCACTGAACTTAGTTGTCATCCCATAATTCCCCCACCTGCCCCTCTGCCATAAAAAGGGCAGTCGTGTCCGATTCTTTGCAACCCCATGTACTGTAGCCTACCAGGTTCCTCTGTCCACGGGATTTCCCAGGCAAGAATACTGGAGTGGGTTGCCATTTCCAACCACTAATCTACTTTCTGTCTCTATAGATTTGCCTATTTGGGATATTTTATATAAATAGAATCTTATATGTAGTCCTTTGTGAGTGGCTTATCTAAGTTAACATAATATTTTCAAGGTTCATCCATATTGTAATGTGTTTGAGAACTTCATTACTTTTATGGTTAAATAACATTCCATTGTATGGATTTACCACACCTGTTTATCCATTCATTAGTTAATGCACATTTGAATTGTTTCTACTTTACAAGTTATTATGAATAATGTTGCTTTCCTTTTTATTTTATTTTTTTATTCTATAAAGTCATTTTATTTTTTTTCAAGATCTTATTTTTATTTATTTTTAAAATTAATTTAAAACTTTATTCTATTTTACCATACTGTAATGGTTTTGCCATACATTGACATGAATCAGCCACAGGTGTACACGGTCTCCCAATGCCAAAGCCCCCTCCCACCTTCCACCCCATACCATCTTGCCGGATCTTCCCGTACACCAGCCCCAAGCATCCTGTATCCTGTATTGAACATAGACTGGCGCTTCATTTCCTATATGATAGTATACATGTTTCAGTGCCATTCTCCCAAATCATCCTACCCTCTCCCTCTCCCCCCGAAGCCAAAAGTCCATTCTGTACCTCTGTGTCTCTCTTGTGTTGTCTCACTTACAGGGTCATCATTAGTATCTTTCTAAATTCCATATATATGTGTCAGTATACTGTAGTGGTATTTTTCTTTCTGGCTCACTTCACTCTGTATAATCAGCTCCAGTTTCATCCATCTCATTAGAATTGAGTCAAATTTATTCTTTTTAAGGGCTGAGTAATACTCTATTGTGTATATGTACCACAGCTTTCTTATCCATTCATCTGCTGATGGACATCTAGGTTGTTTCCATGTCCTGGCAATTATAAACAGTGCTGCAATGAACATTGGAGTACATGTGTCTCTTTCAATTCTGGTTTCCTCGGTGTGTATGCCCAGCAGTGGGATTGCTGGGTCATAAGGCAGTTCTACTTGCAATTTTTTAAGGAATCTCCACACTGTTTTCCATAATGGCTTTCCTTTTTAAAACTCTCCTTCTTTGGGCTTTGATATCACTTATGTCATCTTATTTTAATAGTTTTCTGTTACCTTTTGAATTAAAAAAGTAAGAAGTAAAGAAGAAAGGAAAGAGAGAAAGACAGAGGAAAGAAAGGAGGAAAGGAAAGGAGAAAGGGAGTTAGGGAGGGAGAAACAAATGGAGGACCAGCTTGATGTTCAGTTATCTCCATGATATCAGTTTGCTTTTCTGTCTATCTCCTAAGGGCTTCCCTGGTAGCTCACTGATAAAGAATCAGCCTGCCAATGCAGGAGGCATGAATTTGATCCCTCATCTGGGAAGGTCCTCTTCACTTATGTCATCTTATTTTAATAGTTTTCTGTTACCTTTTGAATTAAAAAAGTAAGAAGTAAAGAAGAAAGGAAAGAGAGAAAGACAGAGGAAAGAAAGGAGGAAAGGAAAGGAGAAAGGGAGTTAGGGAGGGAGAAACAAATGGAGGACCAGCTTGATGTTCAGTTATCTCCATGATATCAGTTTGCTTTTCTGTCTATCTCCTAAGGGCTTCCCTGGTAGCTCACTGATAAAGAATCAGCCTGCCAATGCAGGAGGCATGAATTTGATCCCTCATCTGGGAAGGTCCTCTGGAGAAGGAAGTGGCAGCCCACTCCAGTATTCTTGCCTGGGAAATCCCATGGACAGAGGGGCCTGGCCGGCTAAAGTTCATGAGATCGCAAAGGGCTGCACACAACTTAGCAACTGAACAACACTCTATCATCTATCTCATCTCTTCATCTAGAGCCAAACTATAGCCAGTAATTTCAAGCCTGGATTTTTAGGTATTTTTTTTGTTTATTCATTCCTGCCAAAGCCACCCTTCCCCATCTTTCAAGAAACATAAAACTTCTACCAAATCAAGTTTCATCTCAAATGCCACCAAAAGCTTTTCCAAAACTCTTCTAAACTTTTAGTGCTTTATTTTTGCCACTATTATATCACATACTTTATGCTAAAACTATTTATGTATTCACTCCTTCCCAACCAAACCTAGTCCTTGAGTCTTATCATCCGTATCAAAGTTAGTCTTTGAGGGCAGGTACTGTGTCTTAGGGGCTTCCCAGGTGGTGCTAGTGGTAAAGAACCTGCCTCCCTATGAGGGTTTGATCATTAGGTTAGAAAGATCCCATGGAGTAGGAAATGGCAACCCCCTCCAGTATTCTTACCTGGAGAATCCCATGGACAGAGGAACCTGATGGGCTACAGTCCATAGAGTCACAAAGAGTGGGACATGACTGAAGTGACTTGGCACGCACTATGTCTTATCTTGGTATGTTTGTAGCACCTCCCAAACGTGACCTATTCAAAGTAGTGGTACAATAAATACTTATTTGTGAAACTACTTGAGTGGAACCATGTGAATTGACTCAACATTTCAAAAGAATATCTAGATAGTTGAGGGAGAATATTTGGATATTCTGTATTTGGATATTCTGAGTTATCCTGAATTAAAATCTTCAGTTATCTTTAGTTTAAGGCATGAACAGAGAAGATGATTGTTGTCTTCTGAATAATTCCTATCATATTCTATTTGAGACAATGGCTCACTGTTTTAAATATACTTGACTCAGTACTAATTCTAACTAAATATCTGTGTATTTGAAACAAATAGTGAGTGACTTTAAAATATAGCTTATTCATTAGAGTCAGGGGCATCATAGTTTCCAAAACAATACTAGATCATATTCTTTAAACACACACACCAAAAAACTCAAAACAACACAGCCACATCCCATGGCAACAGAAGTTAAGGGAGTTCTGCAGTCAACCAAGTGGAACTATCACCCAGGTCATGATGTACCTGGGTTTGAGGCAGATTTCTGAGATGGGTTTTAAAATAGTTAAATATACATCATTAGTCATCCTCAAAAGACAACTCTAGCACCATTTATGAGTGTTCTTATCTATAAAATTTGGACATGAATGTAGTCTAGTCTTAGGAAACCAATTTACAGGAAATGTGGGAGATAGAGGAACAAGTTAAACAATACTATGAATCCAGAACAGCTGAATCCAGAGCATAAACCATTCCATGATACAAATAACAGGTTTATTTGTTTTTAATAAATAGATGCCATAAAGTAAAACAACAACAAAGCAATTGGAGACTATTTTAAAATAAACTTAAGATACACAATCAGAGAAGGCAATGGCACCCCACTCCAATACTCTTGCCTAGAAAAATCCATCGACGGAGGAGCCTGGTAGGCTGCAGTCCATGGGGTCTCTGAGAGTCAGACATGACTGAGCAACTTCACTTTCACTTTTCTCTTTCATGCATTGGAGAAGGAAATGGCAACCCACTCCAGTATTCTTGCCTGGAGAATCCCAGGAACGGCGGAGCCTGGTGGGCTGCTGCCTATGGAGTCGCACAGAGTCAGACATGACTGAAGCGACTTAGCAGCAAGATACACAATAGAGGCAACATGTGGGCCTTGTTTGGATCCTTATTTCAATGAATTGACTGTAGATAAAAAATAACCTTTAATAAAATCAAAAGCATTTATCTATCAACTGAGTTATAGATGATATTAAGGAATCATTCAATTTTGTTATGGATAATAATGTTATAATGATAAACCTGAGATGCATAATAAAGTATTACATGTTATATAACGTAATGTGTAGGTTTTGCTTTAAAATATCCAGGAACAAAAAGTGTTGAAAGGGTGATTTGACAACTTGTTGACACATGTTGAACAGTGGGAAATAGATATGTTAGGGTTTGTTAGAATTCTTCTTCTTGTGTATATGTTTGAAAATTTCCATTATAAATTTTTTTTAAAAGTTACAAATAGGACAAATTTGGATTTAAGCAAAATATGTACTTTCTATGGGTAAAGCCCTGTGCCAGGCTTAACACTTTTATAAAGTATACCTTACATAATTCTCAGTATACTCCTGATGCAAAGGGGAACTTGTGTGCACACTCCAAGAGTGGAATTTCTGTTTCCTCCACTCCTGTGGAATTCCTATAATCAAACCTCACTGGCCTTGAAAGCCAGATTCTCTGGGGGCTCTGACTCCTATTGCCAGACTCTCAGGCTTAGGATTTTCTCTAGTCAGGACTATGGTTTTTCCAGTGGTCATGTATGGATGTGAGAGAAGAAGGCTGAGTGCTGAAGAACTGATGCTTTTGAACTGTGGTGCTGGAGAAGACTCTTGAGAGTCCCTTGGACTGCAAGGAGATCCAACCAATCCATTCTAAAGGGGATTAGTCCTGGGGTTTTTTTGGAAGAAATGATGCTAAGACTGAAGCTCCAGTACTTTGGCCACCTCATGCGAAGAGTTGACTCACTGGAAAAGACTCTGATGCTGGAAGGGATTGGGGGCAGGAGGAGAAGGGGACAACAGAGGATGAGATGGCTGGATGGCATCACCGACTCGATGGACATGAGTTTGAGTGAACTCCAGGAGTTGGTGATGGACAGGGAGGCCTGGCGTGCTGCAATTCATGGGGTTGCAAAGAGTTGGACACGACTGAGCAACTGAACTCAACTGAGGAGAACTTCTGTGGTATAATTATTTTCCAGTTTGTGAGTTGCCCACCCGGCATGTACAGGATTTGATTTTATCATGATTGTGCCCCTCCTGCTGTCTCATTATGGCTTCTTCTTTGTCTTTGGGTGTAGGGTATTTTGGGCAGGTTCCAGTGGGGGTTTTTTTGTTGTTGTTTTTGATGGTTATTCAGCTGTTAGTTTTGATTTTGGTGTTTTCCTAAGAAGGGGTGAGTTTGTCTTTCTACTCTGCCATCTTGCTGACCAAACTCCTCCCTTTTCTTTCTATTCAGGCCCTCTATTGATTTCCTGGAAAAGGCCATGTTATAGCTATTTTCAAGTTTTAACTTTATTTTCAAGTTTATCAAAAATTTTTGCAGTTAATCCACAGAAAATGTTCTAATCAATATTGGCATTTTCCAGCAGATCCACTTTCTGGATCCTCCAGGGTTCCGTGTTGCAAATATTCTGTTTTTACATATTCTTATATTACATATAAGCATAGCAGCCCCTGGCTGATTGATGATTGGTTGCACAGGGTACCTTCAGGGTTGGTTTTATTTCTCATGTACTTTTGCCTAGAATTCAGCAAGCCAGTTGAAAGCCCAAGAGGGTTTTACAAGCCACCATTTTTCAACTAAGTGTCTATATATGTCTCCTACTACCTGGGACAATATCCTTGGAAAATTGTAAGGATTTACATAACTCTAGTGAGGAACCACAGCCTCTACCCCATAGACATGTCAATATCAACTGAATAATCACATGAAGGGCTGAATTGTATCCCCCACAAATTAAAGTTTTAAAGCTAGTCCACCTCCCTGAGAATGTAGCCAATTTTGGGAGATAAGGCTTCTAAAGGAAATGATTAAGTTAAAACCGACAACTTGATCTTGAACTTCTGGCCTCCAGAACTGTTCGAAAAATAAATTTCTGTTGGGTGAGCTACTTTCCTATGATGTCTCGAGTAAACTAATGCAAGACATCACTTAGTTTGTTAAGCTATCATAATGACCAAAGATAGAAAGAGATTATTCAAGTACCAGACAAAATGCCTACCCTCAAGGTCCTGTTTTATCACTGTGAACTGTTTAACCTTGAGCCTATCAAAATACCAAGATTCAAGGCCCTGCTTTATCACCGTGAGCTATTTAACCTTCTGTTTATCAATTCAGAAATTTTTTCCTAACTGTAAAATAAAGTAAAATACTGCTTTGGAGATTTATGTGATGATTGAGTAAAATAATGAATATGAAAAATCCTGATATAAATTGCTCAATAAAGTAGTTTAGGAAAAGCTGAGTCAAAATCTTACCTAGGTGAATGAAAATGCATTCAGTTACAGTGCCTGTAAGATATTAGTGCCAACTACTCCTACTAGATAAATCTAGAGATGAGCCTAATATTTAGTAGGAAGAATGAAGGCTAGATGAAGTGAAGGAAAAGATTTAATCCACTCTATTTTTGGCCTGCATTGCTTTCCTAGACTCAGACTTTTACATCATAGCATATATTCCAGTTAATGAATCTTGCTCTACAAAGTAAGTTAATATTATGCACTTAACATTATATGATCAAATCACCTATATTTATAAACATGGTGTTAGTTTTTCAGTATTTACAATCATCTTTGGAGTTAAAATAGTACAAAACAGTATAAGTCATATAAGCTTCATGATTATCATTATTTCACTCACCTATGTTAAAAAAGCCAGCTTCCCAAAAGCCCATTCCCAGTTTAAGATCCTCTTTCCCTCAGACATGTCCTCCCACATCCCCTACAAGACCTCAGATGTTAATGAGCTAGAGACGACAGAAATTCTAGACTGGCACCATGACCTTCATCCTTGGAGAGAAGGCATGGAGAAAAGCCCAACTGAGAGGAGTGTACCATTAGCTAGTAGACATCAACAGGGAAGGATGAGGGCACCATGAAAGGGACTCTAAAGGTTCAGGATCTGGATGTAAGGGAGCAAAGGAAAGGTGTAGTCAGGGAGGGTGGAAAAGAACCAGCTCAAGAATTTTGCTGTTCTTACTGCATCTCACCTTTTGGATTCAGAAAAGTAGTTCCTAAACCAAACTAAATTAAAAGTTTTCCTTAAAAAAATCACAAATATTTTCCAGCTTTATGGTTTCCACTGGCCTGGGTGACTAACATAGTTTTGTTTTCTCAGCCTCTAAGTCACCCTTCCCCCACCATCCCACTTCCAAATTGACACCAGGCTGTCTTTCTAATTCAAAAGTCTTATGCCACTTCTCTGATGAAAACACCTTCACTGGTTCCCTGGTGTTTTCAAGAGAGAGTGCAACTCTTTGGCATGACTGAATCCATTAACTATTGCTGCATAAACATAGAGAATAGACTTATGGACATGGGAGAGGAGAAGGGAGGAGACGGTGAGATGCATGGAAAGAGCAACATGGAAAGTTACATTCAGTTCAGTTCAGTCGCTCAGTCCTGTCGGACTCTGCGACCCCATGAATCACAGCACGCCAGGCCTCCCTGTCCATTACCAACTTCTTGTGTTCACTCAACTCATGTCCATCGAGTCAG
>SJYC01094674.1:0-67129 GCA_006408675.1 Madoqua kirkii
AGGTAGGTGGGAGGGAAGTTCAAAAGGGAGGGGATATATATATATACCTATGGCTGATTCATAGGTATACATATATTCATAGATTGATGTTTGACAGAAAACAACAAAATTCTGTTAAGCAATTATCCTTCAATTAAAAAATAAATTAACTTTAAAAATTACCCCCAAACCTAATGGCTTAAAACAATAATCATTTACTGTCTCCCATGGTTACTGTGAGTGGAAATCCAGGCAGGATACAGCGAGTAGATTGTTTCTGTTCTGTGATGTCTAGGGCCTGGCAGAGAGACACACTGCGTAAAATCATCTGAAGGCTTATTCATCCCACATCTGATGGCTGATGCTGGCCGGGGCCTGGCTGGGGCCAAGATACAGAACATTTAAACCAATGCTCTCCTTTTGACCTGGGCTTCCATGACTTCCAAAGACAAGTATCCAGTGAGAAGGAGAGAGGCAGTAGGAGAGGGAGAGGAGGAGGCACACTGAGCAAAAGCCACCTGTCTTTCATGACCCAGACTTGGGAACCATGTGGCATCACTCCCGCCATGCTCTGTGGGTCATGGAGGCCACAGGAGCCCAGGGTCACAAAGAGGGAACCGTGCCCACCTCTAGACAGAGGAAAGCGAGATCCTGGGGGATGGGATATGTAATTGTGAGGTCATCTTTGAAAAACACAGCCTGCCACATAACTTAAGCTGACCCTTCACTGCCACCAGCATAATTTCCTTCTACTCCTCACCGCTCACTCTACACTTTCCATACTGATTTAGTTCAGTTTTTTTCTTATAACTTTCCCACACCCTTTTATATGCTACTCCTTATGCTTGGAATATCCTTTCTCTTCTCTGTTAACTCCCTAGTGAAAACCTTCTCATGCTTCAAGTCCAAATTCAAGCCACATCACTGCAAAGCCTTCTTGTCCCACCCAAAGAAGGTTAACTATTCTCTTGCCTAGACTTCTATAGAGAGTATGCACATCTTTGTTTTACAGTATTATCTGGTTGAATTTTTATCCTTAAGACTACGAGTAACTCAAAGAAAGGGACTAAGACTTGTTCTTTTGTTGTTGTTGTTCTTTGTTTTTATCCGCACGTTTCCCTGTTGCTTCCTGAATGCCAGATATTTAACACGGTGCATAACATTAAGTCCTCACTCATTAAATGTGACTTGAATGGCCGAAGAAAACTTTAAGGCAAACTTTGGAAAATGATCATTTCAAGGGTAGGGTGTCTTCCTTGACTCTAAGCCTTCTTGTCCCACCCAAAGAAGGTTAACTATTCTCTTGCCTAGACTTCTATAGAGAGTATGCACATCTTTGTTTTACAGTATTATCTGGTTGAATTTTTATCCTTAAGACTACGAGTAACTCAAAGAAAGGGACTAAGACTTGTTCTTTTGTTGTTGTTGTTCTTTGTTTTTATCCGCACGTTTCCCTGTTGCTTCCTGAATGCCAGATATTTAACACGGTGCATAACATTAAGTCCTCACTCATTAAATGTGACTTGAATGGCCGAAGAAAACTTTAAGGCAAACTTTGGAAAATGATCATTTCAAGGGTAGGGTGTCTTCCTTGACTCTCTATTGCAAATATTTTTTTCCACTTCTATTATTGCCTGAAATACTTTTTTTTTTTTTTACAGTAACAAAATAGTTTATTCATGAGGTCTTAGGAGTTCCAATTCAGAAGATAGATTTGGGAAACCCCAAAGGAATGATTGGGGGAACAGAAACAAACAGGGGCTTATAAAGACAAAAAGCCACAGGTTGCTAAAAGTTGCCTGGTGATGAAATACTGTACTTTTTAAGCCTTACATTTGTGAATGAGAAAGAAAGAGAAGAAGAAGAAGGAATAGGAGGGAAGGGAGGAGGGTAGAAGGAGGGAAGGAAGGTAAGGGAGAAGGAGAGGGAGGAAGTAGAGGAAAAAGCAGAAAGTAAAGAAAGTTGAGTAGAGAACGCTGGTCAAGGCAAAACACTGCCTCAGTCAAAGCCATTTCTATGCTTCAAGGAAAGAAAAAGTTGAGAATAAAGACACACTCGGGGGCTGAGGAGTGAGGACACCAACAAGGAAGGAAAGACCAAAAAAAAGGGAAGATTTTGAATACCAGGGTCAAATTCTGCCTTGCTCACAATTTTCCCTCGAGGCAAATCTTGCTTATCTTCAGCTGTTTCTGGAGGGCTAGATGCTTGAGGCAAAAGTACCCCATGTTCTGCCTGGTTCCTTAGCAGGAACACAGCCCAGGATTTTTCACCCTCCCTTAACCTCCTACTGCCTCCTCCAGCCCTGCTGTTGTGCCCTCAGGGCTGGCAAGGGTAGGAGGGAGGTTCTCCCTGCATGGATCACTTACTTCCAGGAGCCGCAAAGTGGCCTTTCTATCAGGCTCTGGCATCGACCCCTTGGTGAGAACGCCATGAGGTCTGCAGCCCCATTCACAGCTGCCCTCCTTTCCACTCCTTCCGTTCTGGCTCTGGCCCTCATTTTCTAGTTTCTGCGACCAATGTGTCTCTTTGGACTTGAGTTTCTTCATCAGGTCCCCCAAACCACCTGAAAATGAGGATGCTCAGGTTATTAAGCACACAGACTCTGAACCCTTCATTGGGAAATGATCCAGCAGGCCTGGGAGGAACATAGAAATCTCTTCTATTTACAAGTGATGAGGAGAGTAAGGAAAGCCTCCAGTTCCCTTGTTGGGCTTGAATAAATGGTCTTCGTCTAAATTTTCTCTCCTGTAACACATGGTATTATGATTTACCCTCCAGAGTCACAGCTCTGATCATCCTGTAAGTAACCGGAAGCCACTATGGAGAAGAGTAGCATGATCATATTTAACATGTTGAAAGGCCATGCTATCAGTAGTGTAAAGAGTGGTACAAGAAGAGAAACCCATTATGGACAAAATTTTTACTATAGTACAGATATCTTCTTTTCTCGTTAGTGTCTTGGAGCAATCCTGCTTCCCATATACTGCAGGAACTCATCTGGTATCACTTAACTGAAATTCATTGTCATCATACACAGTTACAAATGCTATTCAAGAGACTAGGACCAGGACTCCCCTGGTGATCCAGTGGCTGAGACTCTGTGGTCCCAATGCAGGGGTCCCAGATTTGATTCCTGGTCAGGGAACTATATCCCCCATACTGCAACTAAGACCCAGTGCAGGCAAATTAATTAATTAGTTAATAATGATTTAAAAAGAGATGAGCAAAGCAGTAGCACTGGAGGTAAAAGGAGGGGCAGCACAGGGGAATGAGAATAAGATAGATGCAAAAGTTGGTGAGGAAAGGGTTAACACAGAGCCGAGGCTGTGCCTTGGAAGGTCTTGTAGTCTGTGGCACCTTCAGGTATTTCACAACCCTGTTTTTTTTCATCATCCTGTGGTCTCCTCCAATGGCCCTAGGAATTTCTCTCACACCTGATAATCCTTTGATGCACGCATAGACCTTTTGGACCCTCTGCTTTTGCTTGGCTATTTGCCATGTTTAATGGCAATAACTTACACATCACACTTTTCTAGGACTTGCTACTACCTAATGCATATAATATTCCAGAGTAAAAAGGTGAGCAAGAGAGCTGATTTACCCTAGCTCACCATTCTACTAAATCAATTTCTTAGCTTATCATCTTGGCTATGTCCTAAGTATTCCTTTACTGCAGTTACACTTCCAGTTTGTTCCATTCTTCCGCCTCCTTGCTGGTCTTGCCTACATGCCTTCCTATTATGTAGGTATAGCTCAAATGCCATCTTTCTGATCTCTGTAGCTCTGTAGAGCATGATGCTACAACTATGCTCCCTGCTGGCCTGAACTTGGAGCTCCTTGTTGTAAGATGATGGTTGTGTACTTTTTTAGTTCTTAAGAATGCTGTGCTTGTTTTGTTGAATCATGAAGATGTAATGATCATATTTTACTTAAACCACAACTTGTTTAGCTCAACCATGCCCTGATTCTTTATTCCACAGTTTTGAGAATAACTTTCTGACATAGGGGAAAAAAATTGGAATTGTTTTCCTTTTGTAGTTAAAAAAAATGCATATTTCCTAATACAAACTTTGGCATTCTTCATGAGGGTACAGTCACATTAGCATGGACATTTTCTATTGGGAACACTTCAGTGGCTCAACACAGTGAATAAGGGAAGAGTCCTGACTAAAATTTAGGTTTCCTAAATCCATGGTGGCTCAGTGGTAAAAAAATCTGCCTGCCAATGCAGCAGATAATGGTTTCATCCCTGGGTTAAGAAGATCCCCTGGAGAAGGAAAGGGCAGCCCACTCTAGTATTCTTGCCCGAGAAATCCCATGGGCAGAGGAGCCTTGTGGACTATACAGTCCAGGAGGTTGCAAAGACTAGGACATGACTAAACAGCTAAACCACCACTAAATCCAGATCCAGTGCCTTTTCCATATTGAAATAAGGAAACCAAATAAAAAATTATTACAGCATAGAGAAAACCCTGACAACACTGACTCAACCTGTTAACGATACGTGAATACCACTTTACAGTGAGAAGCCGATTAATGTATTGAGTTCAAATTAAAGCAGTGTTTCTGGAGATACTTTACATGTTTTTTCAGAGGAAACTTTAAAAATATGCAGGAGGATTATCACAGGACGACCAACAACAACAAAATCAATGCAAACTAATCAAGTGTCTCTGGAAAGTCCCATAGAACCAGGACATAAAGAAACAGTGATGTTTAAGCCCATAGACAGCAACTCCTTGTATCTGAAGAGAAAGCAAAAGTGTTAGTTGCTCAGTCCTGTCCGACTCTTTACGACCCTACGAATTGTAGCCCACCAGGTTCCTCTGTCCATGGGATTCTCCAGGCAAGAATACTGGAGTGGGTTGCCATTTCCTTCTCCAGGGGATCTTCCTGACCCAGGGATTGAACCCGCGTATCCTGCACTGCACTGCAGGCAGATTCTTTACCAACTGAGCCACAAGGGAAGTCCTACGTATGTAGGTCCACCTCTAACATTTGTGGGGTCCAAATAAAGGAGACAAATGAAGACCCATTACCATACTTTTGAATATTTTACAGTTTTTAACTAGACTTTTAAATTCTTAAATATAGGGTTTTCTTCTGCTTTAACAAGAACTTCATGGTGGCAAAATGTTTAAATTTGTAAAGCTCTACTTCTTATTTGACTGAAAGACAGTAAATTATCAAGATTACTGAATTTTGTTATTATTGAGTATGTCTTAATGTTCTGTTGATGTGCCAGCAATGTTGGGGTAAATAATAAAGACATGTATGACTCATAAATTATATACTTATTCCATAAAATGCACCTTTTGACTTTATTGAGTAAGCGTCTTTTAATTTCATGGCTGCAATCACCATCTGCAGTGATTTTGGAGCCCAGAAAAATAAAGTCAGCCACTGTTTCCAGTGTTTCTCCATCTATTTCCCATGAAATGATGGGACTGGATGCCATGATCTTTGTTTTCTGAATGTTGAGCTTTAAGCCAACTTTTTCACTCTCATCTTTCACTTTCATCAAGAGGCTTTTTAGCTCCTCTTCACTTTCTGCCATAGGGTGTTGTCATCTGCATATCTGAGATTATTGACATTTCTCCCGGCAATCTTGATTCCAGCTTCTGCTTCTTCCAGCCCAGCGTTTCTCATGATGTACTCTGCATATAAGTTAAATAAGCAGAATGACAATATACAGCCATGGGTACTCCTTTTCCTATTTGGAGCCAGTCTGTTCCATGTCCAGTTCTAACTGTTGCTTCCCGACCTACATATAGGTTTCTCAAGAGGCAGGTCAGATGGTCTGGTATTCCCATTGCTTTCAGAATTTTCCACAGTTGATTGTGATCCACACAGTCAAATTCTCCTTAATCCACTTCTAATATTAAAACATAGTTCTGGGAGTTATATGAAAATGAGATGGGGGATGTTGTAGATCAAATATTTCTGCCCCACCCCCAATTTGTATGCAGAAGCCCTACCCTCAATGTAATAGTATTTGAAGATGGAGCCTTTATCAGTCATTAGGGCTAGACCAGGTCATGAGGATGGGGTCCTCAGGATGTGAAGGATTCTCTATACACAAAGATAGCAGAAGGTTTGCCCTCTTACTCTCATCACCATGTGAGGGCAGTTATCTACAAACCTGGAAGCAAGATTCCACAAGAACCTAACCATTCTAGCACCCTGATCTTGGGCTTCCAGGTTCCAGATTATTAGAAAATAAATCTGTTGTTTAAGGTACCCAATGTCTGATAGTTTATTATATAGCCCATGTTGATTAAGAAAGACATCCAGAGTGATTCATGTAGCCATGAAATATGTCATAATATTAGCCATACTACAATGCATTTCTTCCAGAACTGTACATATTTTAGCAAGGGAAAATACCAAAGAACATTAGAAAAATATTCTCACTACCTGTTGCATGCCTTACTTCTTAAATAGCATTTAAAATGACCATCAGAGTTTTTCTTTTTTAAATTTACCCCAAGAAATATGGCATTCTACTGTGTTGTTGGCTACATTATGGTGTTGGGTTACAAGAGCCCCTTAGCTGTGGTCAGAATTGCTTTGGCCAGTTATGGGATTCACATTCCTGCTTCAGTAGGTGATCCTCTGACAGAAAGATAGAAGCAGTATTTTCAAATGTAGACTAGTCTTCCAGTTAATTGTCTTTAGTATCAAGGTTTATAAGAAACAGTTTACACAGAGAAAAAGATTGGCTTGGTTCTGTGAACTGAAAACTGTTAAACTTGGAACTTGGTTGTGCTTGTATTGAAAGCACGTTTAACTCTTCATTTGAATCCTGAAGGTTTACCTGATGTAGAGTGTGTGAAAGTTAATATTATCAACTTAATATTAAATTCAGTTCAGTTCAGTTCAGTCACTCAGTCGTGTCTGACTCTTTGTGACCCCATGAGTCGCAGCACGCCAGGCCTCCCTGTCCATCACCAACTCCTGGAGTTCACTCGGACTCACGTCCATCGAGTCAGTGATACCATCCAGCCATCTCATCCTCTGTCGTCCCCTTCTCCTCCTGCCCCCAATCCCTCCCAGCATCAGTCTTTTCCAATGAGTCCTTGGTTAAAATTTTAAGAAGCACAGATCACAAATCCCAATGATAATTAATGAGAAAGTTTGAAAGGAGATATGAGAATTCAAAGCACTGAGCTGGTCATGATACTGGAATCAAGATAACGGAATGGATAATATTTAAAGTTATCATAAAGTCATAAACAACATAAAAAGCACTAGTAGATGGAGGTAAGTTCCAATTTGACTAAAACTTCTTTAACCTTTGTATCCTTTTATCCTGAAATGACTTTCTGTCTAGCTTGCTTACTAAGCGGGATGCCAGGTAGCAACTACTCCTTGAGGGTGTCTATGTAGGAGAGGCTTGAACCTCAGCTTACATGAGTCTACACAGAAACCACGTGTCCTTCTGTGATAGGAGAGGATGGGAAGCCAAGAGGAGCACCTCTGAGGCCACCCTCCACTCACCTCCCAAGATCCCTTGGAAGGCTGCCATGACAGAGGGAAATTTTCTCCAGACTCTCATTTTTGGGGTTTGAACAAAGGAAATGATTTTTGCCACAAATCCAGTTCTTAAAACACCATATAAATTCTCATTCTTTCACATGCCTACTTGACTAAACAGGCTTGGAACTGGACATATTTTGGATAATAGAAGGAAAGAGTCGATGACACAAGAATGTCATCTTTACAGGTTGATGCATCTTCTTGCTGTGGATAGTGTGGCGGATGAAAAATAGTTACAAAAACTGCAAATAGGTTAATCTGAGACTATTTGATTCTTTTTAAATATATATATATTTTTTGATGTATAGTTGACTTACAGTGTTGTGTTTATTTTGCTGTACAACAAAGTGATTCAGTTATATATATATAACATATATATATAGTATATTCTTTTTTTTTTTCACTTTATTTTGCTTTACAATACTGTATTGGTTTTGCCATACACTGACATGAATCAGCCACGGATGTACATGAGTTCTCAATCCTGAACCCCCTTCCCCCCTCTCTCCCCATATCATCTTTTTCATATTCTTCTCATATGGTTTAATCACAGGATATTGCATGTAGTTCCCTGTGCTATAGACCTTGTTGTTTATCCGTTCAATATGTAATAGTTTGCATCTACTGATCCTGAACATCCCTCTCCCATCCCCCTCCCCTTGACAACCTGTTCGCTATATCTGTGAATTTGTTCTGTTTCATAAATAAGGTCTTTTGCTCCATCTTTTAGACTTCACATATAAGTGATACCATATCATATCTGTCTTTCTGACTAACTTCACTTATAGTGATAGCCTCTATGTCCGTTCATCCATGCGTGATAAGTCCCTTCAGTCATGTCTGACTCTGCAACCCTATGGACTGTAAACTGTCAGGCTCCTCTGACCATGGGATTCTCCAGGCAAGAAAATATTGGAATGGATTGCCATGTTCTCCTCCAGGGGATCTTCCAACCTAGAGGTCAAAGTAGAAGGTCTCTTAGCCTCTCCTGCATTGGCAGGTGAATTCTTTACCACTAGCGCCACCTAGGAATACCCTAGGTCCATTCATGTTGTTGCAAATGGCACATTATTTAATTTGTTATGGCTAATATTCCATTGTATATATGTACCATGTCTTCTTTATCCACTCATCTGTTGATGAACATTTAGGTTGCTTCTGTGTCTTGGCTATTGTAAACAGTGTTGCTATGAATGTAGAAGTGCATGTATCTTTTCGAATTACAGTTTGTCTGGGTTTATGCCCAGGAGTGGATTGCCCGATCATAAGGCAACTCTACTTTTGGTTTTTTTGAGGAACCTCCACAGTTTTCCACAGGGGCTGTGCCAATTTACATTCCCACCAACAGTGTAGGAGGGCTTCCTTTTCTCCACACACAGCTTCTCCAGCGTTTGTTATTTGTAGACGTTTTAATGATGGCCATTCTGACCTGTGTGAGTGGTACCTCACTGCAGTTTTGATTTGCATTTCTCTAATAACTAGTGATGATGAGCATCTTTTCCTGTGCCTATTGGCTGTATGTATGTCTTCTTTGGAGAAATGTTTATTTAGGTCTTCTGCCCCTTATTTGACTGGGTTGTTTGTTTTTTGTTATTAAACCGTATGAGTTGTTTGTAAATTTCGGAAACTAAGCCCTTATCAGTTGAATCATTTGCAAATATTTTCTCCCAGTCCATAAGATTATCTTCTCCTTTTGTCTATGTTTTTCTTATGCAAAAGCTTATACAGTTCATTAGGTCCCATTTGTTTATGTTTGCGTTTATTTCTATTGCCATGACAGACTGACCTAAGAAAACACTGGTATGAATTATGTCAGAGAATATTTTGCCTATGTTCTTTTCTAGGACTTTTATGGTGCCATGCCATATATTTAAGTCTTTAAGCCATTTTAAGTTTATTTTGTGTATGGTGTGAGAGTGTGTTCTAACTTCATTGGTTTACATGGGTTAGGGTTAGGGTTAGGGTTAGGGTTACATGTGGCTGTCCAGCTTTTCCAACACCACTTGCTGAAGAGACTGTCTTCTTCCATTAAATATCCTTGCCTCCTCTGTTGAAGATTAGTTGACTGTGGGTGTATGGATTTGTTTCTGGGCTGTCTATTCTGTCCCATTGATCCATATGTCTGTTTTTGTGCAAGTACCTCATTGTTTTGATTACTGTAGCTTTGAAGTATTATCAGAAGTCTGGGAAGGTTATGCTTCCTGCTTTGTTCTCTTTTCTAAGGATTTCTTTGGCAATTCTGGGTCTTTATTCTTCCATATAAATTTTAGGATTATTTGTTCTAGTTCTGTGGAAAATGTTGTGGGTGATTTGATAGTGATTGCATTAAATCTGTAGATTGTTTTGGGTAGTATGGCATTTTAACTGTATTAATTCTTCCAATCCAAAGGCATTGGATTTCTTTGCATTTCTTTAAACCATCTTTAATTGCCTTTATTAATGTTTTATAATTCTCTACATGTAAGTCTTTCACCTCATTGATCAGGTTTATCCCTAAGTATTTTGTTTGCTTTGATGCAATGTTAAAAGGAGTTTCTTTAACATTCCTTTTCTGATATTGCATTGTTAGTGTAAATAAATGCAACCTATTTATGTTAATCTTGTATCCTGCTACCTTGCTGAATTTATCAGTTCTAAGTAGCTTTTGTGTGGAGTCTTTAGGGTTTTCTATATGTAATATTATGTTATCTGCATATAATGACAATTTTACCTCTTCCCTAGTAATCTGAATATTTTTTTACTCCTTTTTAAGACTATTTGATTCTTGAATAAACTACTGCCAAATCATCAGTAATACATAAATCGGGATCCTGAGTCTACCTGAAATGAAGAGAAATGTAGTCTTTCCAGGAACCAAAGAAATTCTAGATTTGCGTGGGTTTGAGAAGGAATGATACTGAGGATTCCAGTATCAACGGAGGTGTAGAAATAAGAATCCAAGCAGCTGGCATGTCACCAAGTATTTTTAAACCTCTCCATGTGCTCAGAGGTAAACCAGTAAGAAAGGGGTGAAAGTGAAAGTGAAGGTACCTCAGTCATGCCTGACTCTCTGCGGCTCCCTGGATTATACAGTCCATGGAATTCTTTCTGTCTCTTATACACATCTGAATAAACTACAAAGAATGAGAATTTTTAACTCTTATTATCTTTAATTTAATTTATATTTGTTAAATTTACCATTCTTTCTCCAAAGTAGAATTTAAACTTAAACCATGAACTAAGAAAGGCACAGCACCCTTGATTAATGCAGAAAAACGTTATAAAGATTTCCCCATCTGTCTATAATTTCTATGACAGCTTCTCGTCAAAGTGATGAAGTGTTTGCATCCATTATCAAGCAAACAACCTGAACCCCCTGCCTTGAGATAGATCCCACAAAAAGTAATAACTATGTCAAAGGGTTTAGAAATCCCACAGACCTATTTTTGCTTTATAAGAAATTCCACTTCAACATCATAAGGCAAAGTAACTGACAAAGTGATTATAGAAAATAGCTAGCATTCAGAAAGCTTGATGAGTCCTGTACCTGCTCACATCTTTGGTCTGATGTCTGTTTTTGAATCTTCTGCTGTCTACCTTCTTCCTTCCATCCACTGAATGTCCCACAGTGAAGTCCTCTTGGGGACAAACTTTTCTTTCAGATGCTTTTCCTTTCTCTACCCATTACCAGGAGCCAAATCATCAGTAATACATAAATCGGGATCCTGAGTCTACCTGAAATGAAGAGAAATGTAGTCTTTCCAGGAACCAAAGAAATTCTAGATTTGCGTGGGTTTGAGAAGGAATGATACTGAGGATTCCAGTATCAACGGAGGTGTAGAAATAAGAATCCAAGCAGCTGGCATGTCACCAAGTATTTTTAAACCTCTCCATGTGCTCAGAGGTAAACCAGTAAGAAAGGGGTGAAAGTGAAAGTGAAGGTATCTCAGTCATGCCTGACTCTCTGCGGCTCCCTGGATTATACAGTCCATGGAATTCTTTAGCCCAGAATGCTAGAGTGGGTAGTCTTTCCCTTCTCCAGGGGATCTTCCCAGGGATCAAACCCAGGTCTCCTGCATTGCAAGTGGATTCTTTACCAGCTGAGCCACAAGGGAAGCCCAATAAAGGGAAACAATTGCAAAATACCAACCAACGGTGTGAAATGAGGGAGCTGTAGCGTTAAGGAATCTTACTGATCTGATAGTCTGTAATTCATGTTCTTTTCCACTGTAGAGCTTTAGCATTAAAGTAGGTTGGGAGGGAGCTCAATCCTATGTGTTTACAGTTTTCTAGGTGATTATTTGCAAGTCATTTAAACTTTTTGTACAGATTATTAAGAGAAAGACCCTGGCCTAGAAAGAAAAACTCATGTAAATCAAAATGCCATTGACCAAAAAAGAAAGAAAGAAACTAACAAGAAAGGCCTGGAAATATAAGAGGTACGTAAATTTGGGATTAATGAGTTAGGATTACAGTTAATACTTAGCAAATGTTTATTTAACACTAATATTTGCTCAAAATGTTATGCTTATTATCTCACTTAACAGAGAAGTAAAGAGTCATCTTAAGCCTGCACAGATACTTATTACACTTGGAGACAGAAAACTCGATTCTCTGCCTCCAGGGCCAATGGCCTAGGGTTCTTAACTCTGCACGTGTTCATAATATGCTGTCTTAAAGTCTCCCAAACTGATGGCCTGATTTTAATTGTTCAAAGGAGCGACAGCAATTGCTACTAGATGCAATTGACTAAGGAGAATTTGTTTTCACAAGTAGCCAGTTAATGCAAATGAATTATGAGGTGACTTGTCACTGGAAGAGAGTAGAGACCCTGTCTCTTGGTACCCACAGGGGCTGGAGAACTATGTCCTTGGGCTCTTCCCTCTTAAGGGTCTGTACTTTTTGAAGGGGACGGAAATTCTGGAATGAGGACTATTGCCACCACAGTGTCAGCAAGCAAGTCAGTCCTCTGCGAAGAGCAGATCTAATGATAAAGGAGCGGCCCAAGATAATGAAAGAAACCCCTGGGGAAATAAAAGCAGGAAAGAAATGATCTGGAGATGGTTGACTTGCAAGAAAGAAATCCATCAGTATAACGTAAAAAATGAAGAACCTCTGGGAAATAGAGAAAATGCTGGAGAAGTCAAGGGTTTCTTCTATTTTCTTTCTCCTTGGTTTCCAGGTAACAGTTATATGGCACGAGCATATCCTATGGGATGAGATGTTAGAACACTGCTTTCATACATGTAAAAGAACTAGTCGTCCTCTGCCCCTGGATGGAAATGGAAATGTTTGGTTACTACAGTTGTTGTTAGTTACTAAATGGCCCCACTTCAGTTAAAATGTAGCAATCAAAATTCAAAAAGTGGTTAAAAGTTGATGTCTCTCCCCACCCCCAGAATCTGCTCAGATTCTTCTCTCTTCTTACCCAGAATTTCTATTCTTCCTCCCACTTTGCTGGTCCCAGGGTGACCCCTGACCCTTCTAGGGTTGGAGCTGGAGAGGAGAGAAGACTTGAGCGAGAGTTCTCTGAGCTTGGATGCTCTGTGCTACCTGGAGCATAACGCTCTTTCTAGCCCTAGCAATCTAGCAATACCACCTGCCAACTTCTCTCTGTAACTCTTTTGGAAAGGACCTAGGATGCCTCCAAGGCCAAGTTTTCTCACCAATGGTCCACATCATACCCAAGGGAGACACTCACCACTCAACAGCCCCAGTGAACTTCTGGGTGGCTGGTGGGTCCTTTAGCTTGCCTGTCACACATACCCAGCCAAACTATCATCCCCAAGATTTCTCAGGAGAGAGTCAGGTACAAGTCCACTGTGTCCTTCAACCTTGGAGGACATATAGTGAACACTCCTGGTGGTTCAGTTATAGATCTGGCTGAAGAAAAGGGACAGGCATCTCTCAGGACTTGCCCTTGTAGTGGGCTTGGGCTGTTAGTACAGCTCTCTAAAGAAATTCTCCTGAGAAGTTACACTTCAGTCTCCTCTATCTTTTTATTTTCCTGATAAGGATGAGGAATGTGAAGGATTGTCGACTAGTTCTCAGCCTCTTACTTTTTAATCTCAATCTGGCACTTCAATTTAGAGTAGGTACCTGTTGTTTTGCAGCAAAACTTCCATTCCACCATCCTGTTACATCCTGCCTATGTTGTATATTTGGTATTTTCCATTTTTACATATAACCCAAGTTTTCCAGACCTCACCAGATTGGAAGTATAAAATAAATTTGCAGACTATTTTTATGCCCAAATTATGATGGAAAGTGTTCCAGCTGGTTGGATGACTAGTAATTTGTGCATGCCCAAGTGTTCCCAAGTTATTTCAGGAAGTTCACCAAAAGGATGCTACTCATATACCCACAAGCCAGTCTGTAACTGCGTGGTATCTGGTTTTCCCTTCCTTTCCTATCCTGGTTTATAATTTTCCACATTCTCTGCCTGCAGATTTGAGGGGTGTCAGATGCTTGCTGGTTTCTAAAATGGGGCGGGGAGGGGAATGGCCTCTTCTCCAACTGAATGCCACATTTGGTCCAGAAATTAACTTTTGGCCATATCCTTCATCCCATAAATCCTTTCTTTAGTCAATCCAAAAAAAAAAGAAGTAGTACCATTATTTTTGTGAATGCCACTTTTCTGATCTTGAGCGTATAACCCAATCTAAAGTTATAAAATAATAATAACTCCCATCTTTAACTTCCCACTAGCCACAGACACCAACACCCCTAGATTCCTTCCTTCTCTTCTCTGCTGCCCAAGTCTGAAATAGCATCCTCCATGCCTTGTAGTGTATGGAAGGGAAGGGGAATAACTCATGGGCTTCTGCTGGCTAAGAATGTCCAATATTATTTTTCACATACTTTCAAATTCAAGAACCACTCAGAAAAAAGTAGAGCAGATGACACTATATATAGTCTGCTGCTAATGGAGTTCAATTCAGTTCATCCGCTCAGTCGTGTCTGACTCTTTGTGACCCCATGAACCATAGCACACCAGGCCACCCTGGCCATCACCAACTCCCGAAGTCGACCCAATTAGCATCCTCCATGCCTTGTAGTGTATGGAAGGGAAGGGGAATAACTCATGGGCTTCTGCTGGCTAAGAATGTCCAATATTATTTTTCACATACTTTCAAATTCAAGAACCACTCAGAAAAAAGTAGAGCAGATGACACTATATATAGTCTGCTGCTAATGGAGTTCAATTCAGTTCATCCGCT
The DNA here is from genome assembly GCA_006408675.1 of Madoqua kirkii. Lineage (NCBI taxonomy): Eukaryota > Metazoa > Chordata > Mammalia > Artiodactyla > Bovidae > Madoqua > Madoqua kirkii. The sequence continues at coordinate 14,718 of SJYC01094674.1, forward strand.
CAGTCGTGTCTGACTCTTTGTGACCCCATGAACCATAGCACACCAGGCCACCCTGGCCATCACCAACTCCCGAAGTCGACCCAAACCCATGTCCAATGAGTTAGTGATGCCATCCAACCATCTCATCCTCTGTCGTCCCCTTCTCCTCCTGCCCTAAATCTTTCCCAGCATCAGTGTCTTTTCAAATGAGTCAGCTCTTCACATCAGGTGGCCAGAGTATTGGAGTTTCAGCTTCAACATCAGTCCTTCTAATGAACATCCAGGACTGATCTCCTTTAGGCTGGACTGACTGGATCTCCTTGCAGTTCAAGGGACTCTCAAAAGTATTCTTCAATGCCACACTTCAAAAACATCAGTTTGATGCTCAGCTTTCCTTATAGCCCAATTCTCACATCCATACCTGACCTCTGGTAAAACCATAGCCCTGACTAGACAGACCTCTTTTGACAAAGCGATGCCTCTACTTTTTATATGCTCTCTAGGTTGGTCATAACTTTCCTTTCAAGGAGTAAGCATCTTTTAATTTCATGGCTGCAATCACCATCTGAAGTGATTTTGGAGACCCCCAAAATAAAGTCAGCCACTGTTTCCACTGTTTCCCCATCTGTTTTTGCCATGAAGTGATGAGACCAGATGCCATGATCTTAGTTTTCTGAATGTTGAGCTTTAAGCCAACTTTTTCACTCTCCGCTTTCACTTTCATCAAGAGGCCCTTTAGTTCTTCACTTTCTGCCATAAGTGAAGTCTCTCAGTTATGTCCAACTCTTTGGGACCCCATGGACTATAGCCTACCAGGCTCATCCATCCATCCATGGGACTTAAGGGTGGTGTCATCTGCATATCTGAGGTTATTGATATTTCTCCCGGCAATCTTGATTCTAGCTTGCGTTTCTTCCAGCCAAGCGTTTCTCATGATGTACTCTGCATATAAGTTAAATAAGCAGGGTGACAATATACAGCCTTGATGTACTCCTTTCCCTATTTGGAAACAGTCTGTTGTTCCATGTCCAGTTCTAATTGTTGCTTCCTGACCTGCATACAAGTTTCTCAAGAGGCAGGTCAGGTGGTCTGGTATTCCCATCTCTTTCAGAGTTTTTCACAGTTTATTGTGATCCACACAGTAAAAGGCTTTGGCATAGTCAATAAAGCAGAAATAGATGTTTTTCTGGAACTCACTTGCTTTTTTGATGATCCAGCGGATGTTGGCAATTTGATCTCTGTTTCCTCTGCCTTTTCAAAAACCAACTGGAATATTTGGAAGTTCACGGTTCACATATTGCTGAAGCCTGGCTTGGAGAATTTTGAGCATTACTTTACTAGCATGTGAGATGAGTGCAATTGTATGGTAGTGTGAGCATTCTTTGGCATTGCCTTTCTTTGGGATTGGAATGAAAACTGACCTTTTCCAGTCCTGTGGCCACCCCTGAGTTTTCCAAATGTGCTGGCATATTGAGGGCAGCACTTTCCCAGCATCATCTTTCAGGATTTGAAATAGCCCACCTGAAATTCCATCATCTCCACTAGCTTTGTTCATAGTGATGCTTTCTAAGGCCCACTTGACTTCACATTCCAGGATGTTTGGCTCTAGGTGAGTGATCACACCGTCATGATTATCTGGGTCATGAAGATCAGGGGAATACATAAATATGTATAAGTACAAATGCAAAGAATAACTCCAGAAGAACCCACAAGAGACTATAACAGTGGTTGCCTCCAGGGTGGGAACTTGGTGACTGGGGATCAGAAGAGAAGGCTTACCTCTCTGTTTCATTTGGTACCTTTTGAATGTTTTACATGCATATGTCCTCGTTATTCAAACTACAGTTTTCAAACGCTTTCCTTCCTGGGTGGGCTTTTGTAACCACTGTATCTAATCAAGTATGACAGAAGTGATACTGTATTACTTCTGGAAATGTCATAAAAAAAATGAAGCAACTAAAGAAAAAATGACGCTTTCAAGATTACTTCATAAAAATATTTTCCTTCAAAAATATTTCCTCTATTGCAAAAGGATCTGCAATGAAAAAGCAGATTAAAATTCTTCCCTTTCCTGTGCATGATGATATTTTTCAAAGCAAAAATATTCTTTTCTAAAAAGCACTGCTCTACAGTTTTCCCTCTTGTCCAGTTTTCTGACAAAATATAAACTCTTGGTTTAAGTCTCCATGCCACTGAGGAATGTAGACAGTGACAAATTGCAAACAGTGGCTGGTTCATTTACTTGTATTCTGTGTAATATGGATTCCACATTCCCTCCCACTAATGTCCTTTCAAATGAGCAAATATCAAAAGTTTCAAAAGAAGCAGAGACTTTAGTATTATTATCTCATGTGTTTTTAATTGAGTGATTCTAACTGTATGAATAGTGAATCTAGAATGTGCTTTTACTTCCAGGAAATAAATGTATCAGTTGTTATTTTTTCTCTTAGGTTCTGCCTGCACAATAGTACAAAAAAGAATTTTATAAGTAAAAATGGACACCGTGATTCATTGTCCTTATGATACTCAAATGTTTTTCCAGATCCATACCAACTGGAGGGCTTCCCTGTTGGCTCAGATGGTGAAGAATCTGCCTGCAATGCAGGAGAGCTGGGTTCGATCCCTGGGTTGGGAAGATCAGAGAAAGAAATGGCAAACCACTGCATTATTCTTGCCTGGAGTATCCCTTGGACAGGGGAGCCTGGCAGGCTATAGTCCTTGGGAATTCAAAGAGTCAGACATGACTGAGTGACTAACAGTTTCACTTTCATACCAATGAAAGGGCATATAAAGGAAGAGGGCAGGGAGCAGGGAGATGATATACACAATCAGAGTGTGTGAATGATAAGAAGACTCACTTAGAAAATCACCTGAACTCCAATAAGGTCCTAAGGGTTAACAGGACCCTTTTCTTTGAGACCCTTACCCCACTGACTCCTTCTCCTCAACTTGGGAATATGCTCAAATCTCTTCCATCTTAAACTCTCTCTCTTCACACACACACACACACACACACACACACACCCTTACAACACTCCCAGAGAGACACACAGACCAGGATATACATACAGATACATACAGACATAGCCACACATATGGATAGACAGACACAGGTTCACACACATTGTCACACACACACACACACACACACACAGGCATACTATCCAGAGTTACCATTTCACACACACATACACCATTTCTAGGTGCTCCATTCTTCCAGCTCTCACCTCTTGCTCTTCGGCTGTGAAAGTCAAGCCTTTAAAGAAGGATCTACACTTGCTACCCCCATTTCCATCTCCCTGTCCTTCCTTTGCTGTGTGCAGTCTGCTCCCAGATCCCCTACAACAGTAAATCACTTTCTCAGGTCACCATTGATTTCCTTACAGCCAAACCCCATGATGGCGACCCCTTTCCAGTACTTTTGCTTGGGAAATCCCATGGTCAGAGGAGCCTGGCAGGCTACAGTTCATGGGGTTGCAAAAGAGTTGGACACAACTTAGCAGCTAAACAAATTCCATGCATACATTTCAGTCCTTAGTTTCGCCAGCCTCTCCTAGCATCTGACAGTTAATGATTCCTTGTTGAAAAACACCTGTCAGTTGAATTTTGTGAAACTCTTTGTCCTTATTTTTCTCTTATCTTTCTGACTACTCCTCATTTATTTAACAATTTTATCATTTTTAAATTATTATCTCTTCCATATATTTTACAATCAGGAACTACAGCTTCTTCTTTCATCGAGCTTACAGACAATTGGGGAAGAAAGGCAATAAAATCAGCAAATATAAAATGGTGGGACATGGCATGGGCATCTGAAAACAGTAGCTAAAACTGATTGAATTTCTCACTGGGAAAACAAGGGTGCGTTATCTTATTTAACCTTCAGTATAAGTTATGTATCATTATGTTCATTCTTTAGAGGGGGAAACTGAGGTCTAGAGGTATTAAATAATTTGTAGCCTACCAGATAAGTTGAGGAGGCAGAAGTAAACCCTGAAGTCCAAAGAATGCTTATTCTATTCCCTCATACTCCCTGTAGGAAGAATGAATGGATCCTGGGGAACCTGTTTATTCTGCACAATTTATTCTGTTTTAGGGAGATGGGATAACTGCCTTCCTGCCTATATTACACACTACCTTACCACACCCTCCCTCACTTTAGCATGGCAGACCAGATCTTTGCTACTTTTTAAACCAGCCCCAAGGAGCCTTCCCCATCCATCTTTCACCACTTATGCTTTTTTCCCTTGCCCTCTTCACCCTTACCTCAGCCCCACCACTATATTCTCAAAGAATATTTAATGTTATGGTCATAAAAATTTAATGACATTGTCTTATTTTCTTTAAAGTCAAATAGTATGCATATTATCACAATCTGAAAGACCACATATATGTGCATAAAAAAGACTGAAAGGATAGTCATAAAAATCTTATCAATAGTGATTTCAGAAAGCTTTTATTATAAGTGGTTTTTATTTTCTTGTTTATGATTTCTGGGTTTTCCAAGAGATCATTGATAAAAAATGTATTTTAATAATAAAAATTGAACAAAATGTTTGGAATAGCTATTACACCAAAGTACCTTTCTTTCATAGCATAGTTATCAAATCCTCTACAATTTGCTATAAAATGGAAAACAAAAAAGGCAGTTGCATTCATAGCCATATTATTAAGGTCGGTTACACTGCATGTATTATGTATGTGACTATTTAAGGTAAAAAAATGAAAAGTGGATCCATTTTCATTTAGGTGGTAGCAGCTCCTCCGGCAGGCAGCATATGCAGGCATGGACTGAGCTGAAATCAGTCATTTTTTCCTACTTTCTGAGTTCTGTACGAGTGAAAGCACAGTATGTATCTTAATGCTCTGTCTTCCAACAGGAGCTCTGGTATGTCTGTCTCAGCTGGAAGCAGCTCCTTGCACATGTCTCAGAATCATAATGAAAACAGTCTCTTCTGAAAACTAAATGCGTCTAATATAGAGGTCCTAAGTACAAAAGGGAAAAAAATGGTGTCATTAGCCATCTTGATCCCAACTGACTGAATCCCTCTTACCCGTACAACATCTTTTCTTCCTTCTTTCAACCTAACGCCATCTGGTTCAAAGATTTGGGGCTATTAGCATCATTAAAAGTAATCTTAGAAACATGTAATTTACATGCATCAAGGGTTTTAAGGCCAATGAGCTCTATAAAATATCCCGCAAGAACCCAGATTTCCAAAATACATTAAAGGAGCAATGGTTTTTCTTCTGTCTTTGAATTTAATTCTAACTGTAGTCTTTCTCTCTTGCTCTCTCTCTTACTCAGATTGTCCTGAGCCTTATACCTCAGCGTTCCTACATATCACTGTCTCAACTGCTTTTACTACCCAGCCTTGAGTTTCCCATGAACTCGGCTAAAAAAGGATCTCAGAATCACAGAATTTTAGAAGGGACCTTGAAAATCTTTGTTCCAACTGTTTCTTTTTTGTTGAGGACAGATGAGGACACTGTAGCTCACAGAGATTAAGTGATAATTCAGATTATCAGGATTACAGCAATAACTCGCAGCAGATAGAGTAGTTGATTGCCTGCATGCTGACTCCCTTGAGTCAGTAAATTCCTCCTAAGACAAGGACTTCGAAAACAATGTGGCAGCATTAGAGCAAACTGTAATCTCAAGAAAGCCAATGCTGTTTTCCCAAGACTCTCCAGAGTGTTCCTTGAACTCAAAGCTTCTATGACATCAACAACTGTTTGTTTAAGAGCTACTGACTGCTTAGTTACTACATGCATCATCTCCAACCTTCTGAACAACTTTCAAAGTATCAATCAAAATTCCCCATTTTCTGATGAGGGGCCTGCATCGTTGAGAGATGTGGGCAATTTGCCTAAGACCCTATAGCTGAACATAGCAGATCCAGGACTCAGACCCATGCCTTAAATGCTTCTTGCATGTGCTAGGTTGCTTCTCCTTCCATGATACCAGATCTTAATTCAAGGACAAAGCGATTTATCTGTGCCTCTTTTTAAAAGGCAGAACAAATATTTAAGGTTTGTAACAAAACATATGCATAGTATACTGCTCTTGTTTTTATTCATTTATTTATTGATTAGTTCAGCAAGTAGGCACTGGCAACATAGGCATTAATACAACACTCCAGAAAGAATTCTAAAGTAATCATATTTGGTAGAGAAATCAAATACTCAGAGACTTTAATCACTTAATGCACTTAATAGATTGTTCTGGGATATACACTTAAAAAGCAAATGCATTTAGAAATGATTCTGAAGGTAGCAAAATAGTAGATGGTTGGAAAGCAAAGAACTACACAAAGAAGGAAATTATTTTGCCAGGTCAAGAGAAAGCAACATGATAATCATTCTCCAGTGTATGAAATGTTGTTATCCTGACAATGATAACAGACCATTCTTCATTTCTAAATGAAATGAGACAAAAAGAAGTATAAGAAAGCATAGAGGGCTTGCCTAAATGTATTCAGTAGTCTCCTGGGCATGTTTTTAAATTTTGGTTTAATTTATGGAAAAAAGATAATAAAATTTCCAGAATGGTGGACTCTAATCACACAAGAGTGTATAAACTGGTGGTTTACAAATGATAAATTATGATTTTCTTTAAGTAAGGTACATGTGAAGAGAAGAATGGGGGAAAAAAGACATTAAAATAGCTGACATCTCCAAAATTGTGTAGAATGAAGCATGTTAATATCACTAATCTGCAAAACACAAGTTTAACCACTTCCTCAGAAGAGTTAGCCAGTATTTCCATGACCATGTATATCTTGGTGGCCACAGCTTTGCCCTTCTCTGTCTCATCTGCATGTGATTTGGAGCAGGTATTATCTGAAGAGCTCCCTTCCCCAATCTTTCCTAACGTAAGAACCCTTAAGTTTTATAGATGTAAAAACCACATGGGTAATCACTGGTGCTGACTCACAATCATGGGGCCCAAATAAAACTAAGGAGATGAAATAGGGAGGAGAAAAAAAAGGTCAGTAATATATTTAGAAGGGGTTCAGGAATGACACTTGAGCAAGCTTTGTATCTCTCTTTTATTTATTCTTTTTATTGATGTACAGTTGTGAAATATTATGTGTTATGGGTATACAATAGAGTGGTACAATTTTTAGAAATTATACTCCATTTATAGTTATAAAATATTGACCATATTCCTTGTATTGTACAATATATCCATATAAGGATAATCTATAACTTATACCTAAAAATTTGTAGGCTTTATATCTTTTAAATTCCTGTACAAAGTCAGTTGCTCTGCAGATTAGTACCTATTTATAGTGGTGTGAAGATAAGTGAGTGTATTATATACAGTATGTATAATGCTTACAATAATGTCTGGCATTTGTTGTGGTTTAGTCGCTAGGTCGTGTCCCACTCTTTGTGGCCCCAGGACTGTAGCCCTCCAAACACCTCTGTCCATGGCATTTCCCAAGCAAGAATACTGGAGTGGGTTGCCATTTCCTTTACCAGAGGATCTTCCCAACCCAAAGACTGAATTGGGTTCTCCTGCACTACAGGCAGATCTCTTTACCACTGCACCACCAGGGGCACCCTGTAATGTCATAGAGTAAGCATAATATATAATGGCATAGAGTAAGCTGAATATCAACTATCATGACTGCTATAAATATGAGACTCCTGGCTCTTGTCTTAGGTTGAATTTCCTAGAAGCACCCTCTGAGATCATGATTCCTGAATCACACTGGAGAATTGATGCTTTTGAACTGTGGTGCTAGAGAAGACTCTTGAGAGTCCTTTGAACAGCAAGTAGATCAAACCAGTCAGTCCTAAAGGAAATCAACCCTGAAAATTCACTGGAAGTACTTATGCTGAAACTGAAGCTCTGATACTTTGGTCATCTGATGCAGAGAGCCGACTCATTGGAGAAGACCCTGATGCTGGGAAATATTGAAGGCAGGAGGAGCAGAGGATGACAGAGGATGAGATGGTTGTGTTAGGTAGGTAGAACAGGAAAAAGGAGTCCAAAATGGCGGTGGCTACAGACAAGGAAGGGAAAAGCCCAAGAAAATGAAACAAAAGAAGGTCCAAGGACCAGAGTGAGGACCTCAGGTAAAACAAACAACACTCCTGGCTGGCCGAGTTTACATAGCACAGGCCCAGGAGAGAGAAACATAAATAGAGGAGCCAGAGCCAGCTCTCTCTCTCCCGCGCTGGGGCGCTCATCTCGTGTCTTTAGATCGACGTGCCCTCACGCCTCAAAGATGGATTTTCCTGCTATCTTCTAAATAAAATAGAGCTGTAACACTGAGCTGTAACACTGATTTGTTTAAGAGCTATAACACGGTTCATTTGAGACCTGAGAGCTGTAACACGGTCTATCCAAGACCTGGGAGCTGCGAGTTGCCAAGGGGGCTTTAACGTCCATCACTCCAAATCATTGTTGTGACGAGACAAAGAATCGAGGGACATACACTCACGTGACAGTTGGATGGCATCACTGGCTCAGCGGACATAGTTTGAGCAAACTCCAGGAAATAGTGAAGGACAGGGAAGCCTTGGGTGCTGCAGTCCATGGGGTAGCAAAGAGTCAGACCTGACTGAGTGACTGAACAACTCCCTGGAGAAAGCAGTTAGGGAGGAAGGGAAGCAGGGGCAGACGGCAAAAGAAGCCAAACTCTAGCAGACTTCAGACAAAGTCCCAGTTCCTGCCTGATCCTGTGAGGAGTTTGGGAGCATAAATGCTACCTCAGCATTTGTCCTGCCTCAGGGCAAGAGAATTGGGGTTTCATACCCCCACACTGGAGTCATCAGGACACGTTTTACTGTCTTTGCAAATAGCCCAGAGGCAGTCTCTGAAGGAGGTCCCAGTGACAAGCAGGGAGTAGCACAACGCAGAGAAGCTGGGGGCTGACACATAGAGCAGGCAAGACTCGGGAGATCTGGATGGAGCACTGGCAGTATTCTTTCCAGTACTCCAGCGATACTGTACAGCCTCACCATCAGCCAGTGAGCCGGTTTTACTGCTTGATTGATATTCAGTCATTCAGGTAGCATCCATGCAACACATGCACACTCACTCTGCCAACCTTGTTTCCCTAGCTTTGCTCCCTGACACCAGGAAAGTGATTGACTGTTTCTGGCAAAAGCCTCATTCTTATTTAAGTGTGCATGCATGCTAAATCACTTCAGTTGTGTCTGACTCTTTGCAAACCTAGGTACTGTATCTCACCAGGCTCCTCTGTCCATGGGATTCTCCAGGCAAAAATTCGGGGGTGGGTTGCCATGCCCATGGGATTGAACCCATGTCTCAAGTCTCCAGCACTGCAGGAGATTCTTTACCACTAATGCCACCTGGGAAGTCCCAGGCTAAGTGTAGCATTCAGTAACAGTCGCTGCTTCTATAATTCAATAGCAAAGAAGCAAACAACCTGATTAAGAAATGGGCAAAGGACTTGAGTAGATATTTCTCTGAAGAAGAAATACAAATGGCTGATAGTTATGTGAAAAAGGTATTCAACATCATTAATCATCAGGGAAATGCGACTCAATACCACACTGAGATATCACTTCACACCTGTTAAAATGGCTATCATCAAAAAACACAAAAGACAAGTTTTGGCAAGGCTGAGGAGAAAAGGAACCCTCGTACACTCTAGTGTGGATGTAAATTGGTGCAGCCATTATGGCAAATCCTATGGAGATTCCTCAAGCAATTGAAGACAGAACTCATATAAGATTCAGCAATCTCCCTTCTGGATATAACGCCAAAAGGAATTGAAATCAGGATCCAGAAGAGATTTCTGAACTCCCTTGTTCTTTTAGTGTTACTCACGATAACCAAGACATGAAGTAACTTAAATATCTATCAAGAGGTGAATGGATAAAGAAGATGTGGTATAGACATACAATGGAATATTATTTATCCTTTAAAAAGAAGGAAATCCTGCAATTTGCAAGAACATAGATGAACCTAGAGGGCATTATGCTAAGCGACACAAGTCAAAGAAAGACAAATTCTGCATGTTACCGCTTACGTAAGGAATCTGAACTGGCCAAACTTGTCAAGACAGAGAGTGGAATGGTGGTTGCCAGATGGTAGAGGAAGGAAGTAATGAAAAGATATTAGCCAAAGAATACAAGTTTTGGTCCTGCAAGATAAATCAGTCCTAGGGATCCACTGTTTAACCTAGAGCCTACAGTTAATAACATTGAGTTGTATACTTAGAAATTTGCTAAGAAGGTAGATCTTATGTTTTCATATCACTGAAAAATGATAATAATAATAAACATGGGAGGAGGTGGTAGGCTTGTTACTGGCATTGATTGGGTTGATGATTTCAAAGATACATATTATCTCTAGACTCATCAAGTTGTATACAATATACATGTGCAGCATGTCCTTCAGGCTTTAATAAAGTGGTTAAGAAAAACAACAATTAATCCTTTGGATAATATTAGTTGTTGGAGTCTCAGAGCAAGAAAAAGGTTAGAGAAGGAAAGGTAGGACAGTTAGGTGAGATACAACTGTGATGCGAGGCAAGTGGTGAATCCCCGTGGGCAGTGTCAGACACATACTCTTTTCTGAGAGATTCAGAAGGGAGGGCACTGGGTCTTGAAAACCATTCTTACCACCTCTGTACTCTAGTGTGATGTACTTTCTGACATGAAAGTTTGCACAAAGGAAAGACTTGGAGCCCAAGTGTCCAAGATATTTAACATGTAGAAGAGCACACATTAGGAGTGGGGTAATGACTGCCTAGCCTTCTGCTATCACAGAAGAAAAGAACCGACTGACTATGGTGATGCATGTGTGTGCACTCAATCGTGTCTGTCTATTAATGACCCCATGGACGGTGGCCCACCAGACTCCTCTGTCCACTGGATTCTCCAGGCAAGAAAACTGGAGTGGGTTGCCATGGCCTCCTCCAGGGGATCTTTCCAACCCGGGGATTGAACCTGCGTCTCCTATGGCTCCTGCATTGGCAGGCAGGTTCTTTACCACAAGTGCCACTTGGGAAGCCCAGTTAAACTATCACAAAGCTAATTTTTCAACTTCCAGATTCTGTATACCTTTCAACTCTCAATCTACCACTCATTTATTTTACTGGTTTTGCTTCTACAAAATCGCTTCTTTGAGTAATTATATTGTAAAGAACATTTGACTTTTCAAAATCAATTCTTAAGTTAACTCTCCCCAGAGCACCTGAAAAATTGCCTATCTGATGAAAAAAAAATTATCATTTTTATGCTCCAATAACTCAAAATTGGCCACAGTGAGTTTTTATCAAACATTTCAAAAGAAGGGAAAAAATCAGTTCTGGATTGAAAGTAAGACTAAGAAACTCAGAGCCCGTGGGGGACAAGAAACTTAGATGAAAGTGCTTTCTCAACCAGAGCACTCCTGTTGAGACATGATAATAAAATGTTCACAGTAATGGAGACAAAATCCTAACTGGCACAGCCTGAACAAAAGAAAAAAAAAAAACCTTTATATTTTGGGGGGCATATCTGTTTGTCCAGGCATTTAAGTCTTTCTTTAGACAAACATGTCACTTTTTATTGCTCACCAAATATTGAATTGGTTGGATTAAATCTTTGAGTCTGATCTTGTTTTACAAAACATGAAACCATTTTCCTAAAGTTGAGTGAGCCCATGGATGAAAGGCATGTATACATTGTTGTTATACTCATCTTTCAATGGAGCTGAGCTGACAGGCAGTATCTAATCTATTTCCCCATTGTGCTTAAGTTTTAAAAAGAAAAAGATTTAAAAACATTTGCAAACCTAATTAACATAAACTCTAAGGGATTGTCTCAATTCTATTGTTATACTAGAATGCTATTATCCTAAGTATTGTTTGAAATAAGTGTGCCATAGCTAGACTGAAAGGCCATTTTTGGTATTTGGAAATTCTCCTAGCTCTAGTAGAATTTGACTTGCAATAAACTTAGAGTTTAGTGTGAAGTGTGCTGTTTTCACTAGCCAAGAAACTATTTCTTAAACAGCTACTATGTAAAACTTACAGTGGCAGGTTAATATATCATAATCAAAGTACATTCAATTTTTTAAGGAATAATAGCATTTGTTGGGCAGTTCAAAGAATCTTTCTGAAATGGGGAGAGGTAACAGGTGTAGTTGAAATACTAAAACAAATATATATGATGTAGTTGAAATATATATGTACACACATATGCCACTATTTCATAGCTGTATGTGAAAGTGACAACTAGATGACCAGATAATTTTTTTAAGTTCACAAGAAGAGATCCCACCATATTCACTGGGAACAATCATATCATTCCTCTAGGAAATTCTTTCCTAAAGAGACAGCATTGACTGGGACTTTAAAATGAGTGGCCAAAATGGTAGAGAGAAACCTAACTCCAGATGAATGTAGGTGACGTAGAAGCAGAGGAAAAGCATGTTTTTCCCAGGATAAGAATGAAAGCAGGGGTCTGCATAATGTAGGGTTGAGCAGGGAGAACAGAGATTTCTTGCTCTTCGAAAAGCATAGAAGATGCAAAAAGCAAATTGGAGACTCGAAGGAGTCTCACTGGGGCTTAAGGAGACTGCAGTTATTCACATAGACATGTGAGGGAGGCTTCACTGGGACTGCAGTTGTCTCAGCGTGACAGGTACGAAGGCCAGTGCCCAAAGACCAGGATCAATTACAGCTTAGCGGTGGCTATCAGAAGTCATAGGATGGTTGAAGATCTGAGATTCCCTCATCTGGGTGATACTTTCAGTTCAGTTGCTCAGTCATGTCTGACTCTTTGCAACCCCATGGACTGCAGCACGCCAGGCCTCCCTGTCCATCACCAACTCCCAGAGTTTACGCAAACTCATGTCCTTTGAGTCAGTGATGCCATCTAACCATCTCATCCTCTGTCATCCCCTTCTCCTCCTGCCTTCAATCTTTCTCAGCATCAGGGTCTTTTCATCAAGTGAGTCAGTTCTTTGCATCAAGTGGCCAAAGTATTGGAGTTTCAGCTTCATCATCAGTTCTTCCAATGAATATTCAGGACTGATTTCCTTTAAGGTGGACTGGTTGGATCTCCTTGCAGTCCAAGGGACTCTCAGCAAGGGATGATACTTTAGCCTCCCATTACTCAGACCGTTAGAAGGTTTAAGGGGAGACAGAGAAGCAAAAATCAAGTTATTTCTTTGCACAGTGAGTTTTGTGGTTATAAATCCATGTTGGCCAGACACAATTATACAATGCAGATATTGATTGCAGCCATGAAATTAAAAGATGCTTCCTGCTTGGAATGAAAGCTATAACAAACCAAGCATGCATGCATGCTAAGTCACTTCAGTCGTGTCCAACTCTGTGTGAGCCCACAGACGGTAGCCTGTCAGGCTCCTTTCTCCATGGGATTCTCCAGGCAAGAATACTGGAGTGGATTGCCATGGCCTCCTCCAGGGATAACAAACCTAGATAGCATATTAAAAAGCAGAAACATCACTTGCTGACATAGATCCATATAGTCATGTACAGGTGTGAGAGCTGGACCGTTAAGAAGGCTCAGCATCACAGAATTAATGTTTTTGAATTGTGGTGGTGCTGGAGAAGACTCTTGAGAGTCCCTTGGACAGCAAGGAAATCAAAAGGCAATTAAAGGAAGTCAACCAGAGAGGAAACATTTTACCAGAAGAGGAAACAACAAAGAATAAAAGCATGCATATACAGCAAAACATAGAGGGCTTTGAAAAATGTACAACTGACCCTTGAACAACAGTGTCTGAACTGCATGGGTCCACTTTAACGTAAACTGTTTTTATTTTATTGATTTATTTATTTAGATCTTCCTTGCTGGGTGTGGGCTTTCTCTACTTGGAGTGCGCAGGGGCTACCCTCTGGTTGTAGTGCACAGGCTTCTCACTGAGGTGGCTTCTTTCATTGTGGAGAGTGTGGGCTCCGTAGTTTTGGCAGATGGGCTTCGTTGCCCTACAGCATGTGGAATCTTCCGGGAGAAGGGATTCAACCCTTGCTACCTGCACTGGCAGGCAGATCCTTAACCACTGCACCACCAGGGAAGACCCCTACTTTCATGTGAATATTTTTCAATAAATATATTGGAAAAAAATTTTGGAGGCCTGAGACCATTTGAAAAAAATTCACAGATTAAATTGGTAGTCTGGAAATATTTTAAAAAAAGAAAAGAAAAAATATTCCGTGAATGCAATACATATAGATAGATAGATACTGGTTGAGTTTTACATAGGCTTAAGTTAGTGATATTTTATATAAGATTAATAATATGGTAGTTTTCTTACTGTTTTGTAATTTTGCTTTCAAAGAATTACATTACTGCAAGGTATGCCTCACTCATAATTGGAGAAACTGTGTATCAGCCTCTCAAGACAGGTGAGTGGTTTTTTAAGAAATACTACAGTGGTGCCAGTACTGTATTATGAATATGACTGCAATACTGTATGCCATGAAAATTTTACAAAAATTCATTTATTAGTATGTAGGCTAGGCTACCCTGAGGCAATTGTATTGATTACTCTAGGCTCCCATTAGCAATCCCCCTGCTGCTTTTTTTGTAATCAGTGCATGAATTGTTAAACCTGCAAAGATATATGAGTTTCATTTTCACAGTTTTCATTATTGATGTCTTGTGTTAGTAATACATATAATATCTACGTATTTTGTATCATATATGACATTTACATAGGTACTAGCAGATGATTCATCTTGTAAATAGATGATGTGAACATACAGTGTCAATAAATATTAATACAATTCAGTACTGTGAATGTATTTTCTTTTCCATATTATTTTCTTAACAAAGTTTTCTTTTCTCTCACTTCATTGTAGGAATATAGTGTATGATACATAGAGGTACAAAATAAGTGTTAATAGACTGTCCATGTTCCAGTCAGCAGGAGTCTATTAGTAGTTAAGTTTTGGAGGAGTCAAAAGTTATACGCATATTTTCAGCTGCTAGAAGCTCAGCACCCCATGTTGTTCAAGGGTCAACCATAAATGGTTTAGAATAGATATGGAGTAGACTCTAATTGTGGAAAACATATTGGAAAGTAGGCACAGACCAAAATTATGGAATTTTTTGCATATCTAAAGAGTTCATTCTTTGTTTTTCGATTGTGTTATAATTAAGGAAATTCTAAGAAAATTTTAAGTGATACAGTTATCAAATAGAGTATCTATTAATTTTAATTACCAATGGCCTTTTAAAAACTATTTATCTATTTACTTGGCTGCACAAGGTCTTCATTGCAACATGCAGGATCTTTAGTTGTGGCAGGGGAACTCTTAGCTGCAACATGTGGGATCTAGTTCCCTGATCAGGAGTTGAACCCTGCTACCCCCGCATTGAGGAGCTTCCCTAGTGGCTCAGCAATAAAGACTCTGCCTGCAATGAGGGAGGCTTGGGTTCCATCCCTGGGTCAGTAAGATCCTCTGGAGGAGGGCATGGCAACCCACTCCAAAACTCTTGCCTAGAGAATCCCATGGACAGAGGAGCCTGGCGGGCTGCGATCCATAGGGTCACACAGAGTCAGGCACGACTGAAGCAACTAAGCAGCAGCAACAGCCCCTGAATTGGGAGCTGTTTTAGCTCCTGGATCACCAGGGAAGTCCCCTGATGACCTTTTTAATTACATCATAATTGTCCTCCTGGGAAGGTAGGAATCCCACCTGACGACTATGGGATGGCTGAATATATAACACCCAGCACTGGACACAGTGAGGTCAAGGGCAGTTTGTCATGTATACTTATAGCCTGAGGGAGCAGAATATTGCAACCACGCAGGGTCAAGGTTGCATTCAGGAAGAGAGTGAACCAGCAGGTGTTGTGGTGGGAGGCGGGCTCTGTAGTATTAAGACTGTGATGTGTCCCTGAGCTCTGCTGGGAGGATGTGATTGACTTGCTTGAATACTTTTATGGGCTGGCAGAGAACAGAAAGTCCTACTGAAATCCCAGAAACAAATAGGAAGGGCACCTGGTCCTCTTGATAAGGAGGGTGGTTTGACTAAGGGAACGTTATTAACAGGAATCCCTAGAGGAAGGCATGGCAACCCACTCCAGGATTCTTGCCTGGAGAAACCCATGGACAGAGGAGCCTGACCAGCCACAGTCCGTAGGGTCACACAGAGTCCGAAAAGACCGAAGTGATTTAACATGCGTGTGTGCACTCACAAGAGTAAAGTAGGCTGAGTAATACTCCACTGTGTATATGTACCATCATGTAAGAAACGAATCACCAGTCTAGGTTCAATACAGGATACAGGATGCCACTGGGATGACCCAGAGAGATGATATGGGGAGAGAGGTGGGAGGGGGTTCAGGATTGGGAACTCATGTAGACCCATGGCGGATTCATGTCAATGTATGGCAAAACCAATACAGTATTGTAAGGTAAAATAAAAATAAATAAATAAAAAGTGGGGGAAAAAAGAGTAAAGTAGGAAGGGGAATTTGGAATTAGGTCACTTGAAGATGGAATGTTCTAAAATTCTAGTATGTTATTTAGAAAAAAAAAATGTAGTACAGAGTATGTACTCAATAAATACTCCCTTCCCTTGCCATCTTTTTTTTTTCTGATCTCCCCATAAAGTAGTTTGCATAACACTCTGCGATTCTCTTTTCTTTTGCATTTATCCAATGAAGCTTTGTCATATGACTGTGCCCAAGTGATTTCCATCTCTAGAAGAGGTATCTAGCACTGCATATATCTCAGGATTCCCTACACTCCTGGGAAAGTGCCATGTACACAGTAGTTACTCAATATATTTATCAAACAACCCCAAAGCAGTCAAGTAATCTGACCAAAACAAGAATTAGCAGAGCCAAATCTCTTGACACCAATCACAGAATACCTGCAGTGCAGGAGACCCGGGTTTGATCCCTGGGTTGGGAAGATCACCTGGAGAAGGAAATGGCAACCCACTCCAGTATCCTTGCCTGGAAAATCTCATGGACAGAGGAACCTAGTGGATTGCAGTCCATGGAGTCACAAAGAGTCGGGCACGACTGAGCGACTAACACAACAACAATAGTAAGGACTACTTGTATAGGGAATACTTCCTATAGAGTGAAGGAGGTTATTTTCTTTGGGAGGTTACATTGTCTCTAGAAAATTATTCTCAAAATATATGTCAACCACTTTAACATGCTTCCCTGATAGCTCACTTGGTAAAGAACCCATCTGCAATGCAGGAGACCCCAGTTTGATTCCTGGGTCAGGAAGATCCCCCGGAGAAGGGAAAGGCTACCCACTCCAGTATTTTGGCCTGGAGAATTCCATGGACTGTGTAGTCCATGGGGCTGCAAAGACTGAGCAACTTTCATTCACTTCACTAGTAGGATTTAACAGAAAACAAACATGAACAAAATAAGACATTAAGTTCTGAACAAAATAAGACATTAAGTTCTGATACAATATTTTAAACTGAAAATATTAAAAATTAATTAGTTCTTGATAGCTTCAAATCATTATTAGCCTTTCCTGTATACTACTTCTTTTTTCTTCATTGCTGTTCGTTGTTTAGTCATTAAGTTGTGTCCAACATTTTGCAACCCCATGGACTATAGCCTGCCAGGTTCCTCTTTCCTTGGGATTTCCCAGGCAAGAATACTGGAGTGGGTTGCCATTTCCTACTCCAGGGTATCTTCCCAACCCTGGGATTGAACTCATGGATCTTACAATGGCAATTGAATTATTTACCATTGAGCCACCAGGGAAGCCCATTCTCTCTTAGTTAAACATTCCTTAATATATCTACAGTTGTTCAATAGCAGACTGTTGCCATAGGAAACATATGAGCCCATCCCCAGAACTGGATGTCGCTGGTCTAGGGTGAGGTCCAGGTGGACATATACACCTCTAAGATAGATTTCACTGAGATTCATTCTTGTAGCCAAGTGCCCCTTGGATATCTCCACCTTCTGTGGAAGGTGTCCACAGACACCTGCAATGCATACAAGGCATTTCAAACTCACGTTTTTCTCCCATACCTGCCCCTTCTCCGTATTCCCATTCTAGGAAATCACCATCACACCACCTCACCACCCATCCTCCAAGCTACCGAAACAGAAAACTTTGGAGACATTCTTGGTTTCTCCTTTTTCCTCATCCCACTCCCACTAGAATCAATTAGCACCAAGTCTCAAGCATTTTCACTCAACATTCCTCAAACGTCCCCAAGTTCTCTGTAACCGCTCCTAATGGCTTAGTTTATGTCCATCACCCATTGCCCCCATTGCATCACTGAAAAATTCTATTCAGTTTATATCCTTGACTCAATCATTGAGCTACTAGAGAGTACAGAGGAGACTATTATTCTGAAGATTCAAACCTGAGTGTGTTACCTATGTTGAAAGGCTCTCAGTGACTGCTCTTTACCTAAAGAATCAATTAATAAGGACCTTCTTATCCACCTTTCCCCTCTAATCCTTTCTTTCAGAGTCCAGCCCCATATTTCTACACACAGTCTAAGCTTTGGTCCTGAAGAAATACCTGGAGAGCTTCAAAATCACTCTTCAGTTCCATATTTTTCATATTGCTTCCTCTGCTAAGTATGTCTTCCACCAGACACCATAGGAATGAAAAAAAAAAAATCTCACATTCAGAAATCACACAGCTGCTGAAGTTCAAATCTTAAATCTGCTTCTTACAAGTGTATTACTTAACTTCTCTGATTCCTCTTTACCCTCTAAATATGGGGTAATAAAAGTACCTACAAGAAATATTAACTATAAAAGAATTAATACATTTTCCCAATATTGAATAGATTGAATAGTACATGGCTTCCCTGTTTCCCCAAGGTTGTGCAAAGCAGGTTTTTTTTTTAATTTGAAAATTCCTTCAATAAATACACAAGTGTCAAAAAACCTCACCCTGCTTAGCCTTGAGAAAACAAACATGTTTTTATTGAAATATATTGGATTTACAAGATTGTGTTAGTTTCAGGTGAACAGCAAAGTGATTTAGATATATACATAAATTTTTGCAGATTCTTTTCCATTATAGGTTGTACAAAATATCAAATATAGTTGCTAATTATTGTTGTTATTGTTGTACTGTCACTAAATCATGTCCAACTCTTTGCTACCCCATGGACTGTAGCCCGACAGTCTCCACTTCCATGGGATTTTTCAGCAAGAATACTGGAGTGGGTTGCCATTTCCTTCTCCAGGGGATCTTCCCAACCTAGGGCTCAAACTCAAGTCTCCTACATTGGCAGGCAAATTCTTTACCACTGAGCCACCTGGTAAGCCCATAGTTCCTTATGCTATACAGTAAATCCATGTTGTTTATCTACTTTGTATATAGTAGTATATAACTGTTAGTCTCAAAGTCCTAATTAATCTTTCCCCTCTTTCCTTTTTGGTAACCATAAATTTATTTTCTAGGTATGTGAGTCTATTTTTGTTTTGTAAATAAGTTCATTTCTATTATTTTCTAGATTCTGCATATTAATATAAGTGATATCATATAACATGTTTTTCTCCGTCTGACTTACTTCACTTAGTATGATAATCTAGGTCCATCCATGTTGCTACAAATGGCATTATTTCATTCTTTTTGTAGCTCAGTTGGTAAAGAATCTGCCTGCAGTGCAGGAGACCTGGGTTCAATCCCTGGGTTGGGAAAATCCCCTGGAGAAGGAAATGGCAACCCACTCCAGTGTCCTTGCCTGGAAAATCTCATAGACAGAGGAGCCTGGTGGGCTGCAGTCCACGGGGTCACAAAGAGTCGGGCATGACTGAGTGACTAACACTTACTTACTTACTAAAATTCCATCGTGTGTGTGTGATGCCAGAGAAAACATTCCTGGAACCTAACAGGTTCCTCTAGATAAGTTTGCCTGGAGGGTGATACCTGGGAGCTGCCTTCCTTAGCTTTGAAGCACTCTCAGACTCACCAATTCACTTACTCCTACAACGTATGACCCATGCTGAGGCAAGATGGGTTTAGCAATGTGCTCCCATGATTGAATGTGAAATTGGCCAAAGTGAAATACTTGAATTGCCACTTAAGTTTGATAGAACCATATCTTTTTACTCTGACCTCTCTACCACACTCTCTTCCTGCTCAAGATACTTGAGTGGCTGTGGCATTTTTTAGGTTCAGATAAGCAGAGGTTGGGAGAAGGAAATGGAAACCCACTCCAGTGTTCTTGCCTGGAGAATCCCAGGGACAGTGAAGCCTGGTGGACTGCCATCGATGGGGTCACACAGAGTCGAACACAACTGAAGTGACTTAGCAGCAGCAACAGCAAGCAGAGGTTGAATTGGGAATATGCCATTTCAACTGCAATTTGAAAATTAATATTTGAATGTTGTAGGAAAGCAAGGTACAAATGACAGATTCCCAATTTTCTTATGTCAGAGGTAACTCCCTTATACATCTTTAAATTTATTCATTAAATAAATGAGAACATTTTAGATTAATAAAAAGCAAAGGCCATAAAGATGAGTAGTGAAATCAAGAGGAATTAACTTTTCATTGGAAAGTGAATTGTAATCAAGAATAAATCAGATTATACCAAAAGCAATAATTCTTTGAGAAAAAGATGCATTTACAAGAAAAGTAATGAATAGACTCTTAGAGTATTTGGTAATCAAAATGAAGAGGAGCAAATCATAGGAACATGTTGGAAAAATATTTCAAATACGTATCTTTCTTCTTTTTTTCCTTAAGTGTCCTGTCCCATTCTTTTAAAACACAATTGGTTATGAATAAATGCTGTCTTATATTAATAGTTATAATGTTCTGATTGTTTCTGTATACACTCTTTGCTTTCTTGTATAGAAATCTTTCTTTTTAGAATAAGGTGCACTGACATATGTTGTCCTATAGCAATTAATGTCTGATCTCAATGGCTGCATAGGTAGATTTTGAAGAATTCACATGGAAAATTATGCCCATGTTCAACAGTTTCAAGAACTGGTATGTGCCTGCACGTGTACCTAATCACTTCCGTCATATCTGACTCTATGCAACCCTATGAACTGTAGCCTGCCAGACTCCTCTGTGCATGGGATTCTCCAGGAAAGAACAGCCCATTGGAGTGGATTGCCATGCCCTTCTCCAGGGGATCTTCCCCACCCAAGGACCAAACCCACGTCTCATGTCTCCTGAATTGGCCACTAGCACCGCCTGGGAAGCCCCTAGAATTGGTTTAAAAACCATTTAATTATTTTTTGTTTGTTTGTTTAAAACCTGAAAATCACTGCATAATGAAAAAGCTTCTTATTTTCAACATAGTCACAATGATCGTATGACTGAGTATAACTATTATGCTTACTGAAGAGGTAGTTATATTTTATGAAACTGAGGTTTTGGTTAATGTTCTAGAGAACCCTTGGGGGTGAGTGAATTTAGGGCATTCAAGTCATTTTTACTTGGTTGACAGTCGATGATTGATTCTGGATTACTTGACGCGTATTAACTGTTCCTGGCAAGTTTCTGAGTTCCACCAAATGTTAGGCACGGCTTTTAGAATGCTTAAGGACAGCCTCTCACAAGGTTCATGCCACTGCACCACTTCAGGGAAACAAAACCTTCATGTTTCATGCCATCAGAATGTGACTCCTTGGATATCCCTGTTTTATAATACAGTTCTTACTCTGATGGGGACAGAAAGCAATTCATTGTTCTACACAGTGGTTTGTATGTTATTGATTTAAACCCCAAACTTACAGATGTCTCAAAGTTAGACCCTCAAAAAAAACCCAAAACTATAATTTAAGCAAATTTAAGTGAAAACTCACTTTCTTCCTTGGCAGATTAATTTCCTATTTTTCATCTTTAAAGATTACACATGAGTTATAACAAAGGGGTCATCATTTGCTTTACAAAGGAAAGTGAGAAATATTTAGTGACTCTTTCCTGTAAAAAAGGTCCCACTTTCAACAAAGTACCTTCCTTTATGGTATTGAATTTAATTATTCAATACCTTAAAAACAGGACTTTTAAGAAGCAAGTGAGGGACTTTCCCTTCTGGGAAGATGAAGTACTGTTTCCTATTCCTCCTGCTACATATAACTAAGACCCCTGGATATGATATACAAAACAAACATAAACTGGAAAGCTGAGAGAAGCCAGACCAGATGGGAACCTCGGGACCCAAAGAACAATTTGATGATACATTCCTGGGGATTTCCTGTCTTCTGGTTTTTGAAGATTTTGTCTCATCTATCCTCAAGCATAGAGCAATGAAGATGGGTACCTGGAAATACCAATGAATGCAGACAAAGCAAACAAAAACCAAACTAACAAAAAAACCTGAAACCTGTTCTCACTAGCCAGGAGACGAGGAAAGGGACATTCTACAAAGAAAAAAAATGCATATATATGTATATTGCTGCATAGATTGTTATAGTGGCTGTGGGTTGCCTTGTTGTTGGCCTTTACCCCAGGATCTGAAAAAGCACTACAAGCAAAACGTTGTTGCCCTGAGAGCAACCTTGGAGGGCTCACCCCCACAGCGGACCACGCTTGGGCTGAACTTGTGCAGTCCTCAGAGGGCTCTTGATGTTTGCTGGCTCAGTCGTGTTCAAATCCTCGAAACCCCATGGACTGTATCCTGCCAGGCTCCTCTGTCCATGGAATTTTCCAGGCAAGGGTACTAGAGTGGGTTGCCATTTCCTACTCCAGGGGACCTTTCCAACCCAGAGATAGAACATGCATCCCTGGGTCTCCTGCATTGCAGGAAGATTCTTTACCTGCTGAGCCAACAGGGAAGCCCTCAGAGGCTCTGCACTCAGTTTAGTAACCTCTTGTTGCCATCCTGAAATTCATAATGACTTTTGAACAAAGGGACCTGCTATTTCCTGTTGCCACTGAGCATCACAAATTATGTAGCTGGTCCTGACTGTGGATTCTACAGTGCTTGGTATTCATGCTAACAATTGTTTCATGTCTGAGATTATGCTGTCAGCAAAGTGAGAGTAAATGTTTATCAAATAAAGCCTTGTTATATTAATATTTCATGATCATCAACTTTTTAAGCTTGCAATGCAAATTGTATTTATACTGTCATTGTTATAAAGATAAATATAAATATGATTCTAGCCAACCGTGCATTATGAAAGGTCCCAATCGAAGGGCACAAATCCAGTTCACTCAGTATAGTACTTACATAATGTAAACCTGGAGAAGGTAGTCAGGTAACATTTATCCTGATTCCTCCACATTCTTCCCTGTATTCTCTTGTGCTTTCCACCATGAACACACAGCCCCTCTTGTTTCAGATCTATTCTCATGATAAGGTCTTATATATTATTTTCACTTTACAATAAAATTTTACCAATTAGTAGTTAATCCTAAAATATTTTTATTTTGCTAACTCACTTCTAATTTTGGAATGCAACACCCTACCCAGTAAAAAAATGATCAACGTCAGACTTGAAAATGACAAAGGCACTCTTCAAAGGTCTCTGAAATTTTGCAAATAGGTGAGACCTAGACCTACTCTTAGATAATATGGTTACAAAATGGCAGAACTTTACAAAGAGCTATTTGCCCTGATTGCTTTAAACATTTTATAAACTGTAAAAGGAAGCTGAGTTATAATTTTATGTTATAGTTTGATTTAAACATACACATAGAATAATTATTTTGATTTGTAAATCTATAGTTTTTTTGTTTGTTTTTCTCTGGAAGTTTCATTTGTTTGTTTTCATTTGTTTTTATAATCGTTGAGCATTGCAATGGTTTAGACTGAGATAAAGTTGGATTATAAATCTTTGTCTCTAATGGATTGCTTTACCCAATCATAAATCACTTTATTTCACTCACAGATACTCTAAAAAGGGAAAGATATCTAAACTTACAGTATAGCTGTTGTCATAATGCTCCTATGGGATCAAATTTTAATCAGAAAAAAATTGCTATATTTCTGCTAGAATAGTAAACCATCAGTCAACGCCCTGATGCATAAGCCAGCACTTCCCTTGGCAGCATACTCAGGGAGACGGAACAGAGGCAGGAATTCTGATGCTCAGACAATTCCCTGCTGTTCCAACGGCTCAAGATCACTTATATGTTGACCTTGGTTTGTGACAGAATTTAACTGAGAAGGAATTGAAGAAATTTTATACTTTTACATATTTTTCTCTTAAGTAAATTTAGATATTGGGGCTTCCAAATTTAGATACTGGTGGCTCAGTGGTAAAGATTCCACCTGCTAGTGCAAGAGTTCAATCCCTGGGCAAGAAAGATCCCCTGAAGAAGGGAATGGCTACCCACTTAAGTATTCTTGCCTGGGAAATGTCTTGGACAGAGGAACCTGGTGGGCTCCTGGGATTACAAAAGAGCCAGACATGATTTAGTGACTAAAAAAAAAACCCAAACAACAAAATTTATATATTGTCTTTAATAACTGAGAAAAGGGCTTTGTGGTATTAGAAATGAAATCAGTAATAGCTATACATTCAGAACCTCTTCTTAGACCCTGATATTTTTCAACCTTTTCAAAGCCAACTTCATTTTCCTTTCTAATGTGCTTGTGCTCTATTAGAAATATTTTTTACACATATCAAGGATTTGTTTAAAAGAAAACATTTTATCTTTTTTTCATAAGAAAGTATTGCAATATAATAGTCCTAAAGAGTTAAATAAAATAGTTTCTTCCTAATTTTCATGTTACAACATGCATTCTGGTTCAATTTTTCATCTCAAATATGTATTCTAGCCATCCTTTAATTTCAGTGGGATATGTACATAAAATGTATTTGAGGAGAAAATTATACCAGAGGTTGAAAAATATCAAGGATAAAAGTACAATTGAAGTGTTCAGTGAGATCTAAATCTTTATTATTCAAATGATGTTAAATATACATTAAAGTTATTGACTCTTTTGGTGTCTCAGACACTTGCTAGTGCAAGCAGAGGTTATACTATTCTTTTCTGTAAATGGTTGGATGGCATCACTGACTCTATGGACATGACTTTGAGCAAGCTCTGGGAGTTGGTGAAGGACAGAGAAGCGTGGGGTGCTGCAGTCTATGGGGTCGCAAAGAGTCAGACACAACTGAACATCTGAACTAAGGCCTCCAGAGTGTACATGTGTCAGATATTGATGTTATTGCTCACATATTTCACTAGATGGTGCCATGAGCCTCTTAAATAGAGTACCAGACACAAGCACCCTTAATAATATATGTATTTCTTTATTTCAGCCTTTCCTTAAATTGTAAAATAGTCTTTCTGAAAAAAAATTATTTTTGCACATTCTATATTTTTATGTATGCCTAAACACATGCTTTTCCATTAATGTTTGTAGAAAGTCATAAAATTCCATTGTAACTATAATTTTTTACGCAAACATTGCTATTTTTTTATGGTACTGGTTTTTCTTCTTTGATTGTGAATCATTTATGATGATTACTCTACTTGGTATCATCCTGCCAAGTTGCTAAGGTTGCACTTGTGGTACCTTAACAGCTTATTTTTTCAGAATGTATACATGTCTATGAGAAAATTAGACATAATGGCTGATGAAAGGTAAAGAACCATATCTGAAGTCAGGTCAACAAGAGAATGGTCGCATAACCCAGCTCTAATAATCAGGACTCATCACAGTATAGTTTTGCTGATTTTTAAGATTTATTGAACAAAACAAGCCATGAAGTGGGTTGGAAAATTATGGCCTCAGAGTAGAATCCTTCTCTTTGCTGATGATGGAAAGCAGTTTCTAATTTCCAGACTACTGAACCTCCATTAAACAGTAGGAGCTTCTCAGTATATAATTTCTGCTAGTTTTAGGAGAGTTTCTTTCTTTTATTATTTAATTAAAGTATCAGTGTGGAAATAATGGAGATAATGCGTATGAAGAACTAAATGTTCACAGGACTGGCTTGGACTCTGCTAAGTATAGGTACAAAGATCAACTGAATATTGGAAACAGGAGGAAGAAACTCAGAGACAGACTTGTACAGTCAAGCCCAAGAAGGTGTGCAAGACAAGGATCTCATATAGTTTGCTCTATGGCATTTTGCCAGGCCTTGATCCCAAATTCTTTGGACACAATTTGTTAATACCTACTGCTGGGTTTCCCAGGTGGCACTAGTGGCATAGAATTCACCAGCCAATGCAATAACAGTTGATGTAAGACCCTGGGTAGAGATCTCCTGGAAAAGGGCATGACAACCCACTCCAGTATTCTTGCCTGGAGAATTCCATGGACAGAGAAGCCTGGCAGGCTACAGTTTCTAGGGTTTCAAAGAGTCGGACACAATTGAAGTGATTGAGCTCACATGCTATTTTCCACAGAGCTTTCCTGGAAGAAGATATTTTCTGATCAAATAGATCAAGTAACTAAAACTTACTTTAGTTATCAATAAGAAGGGGCAGGGATATCCAGAAATTGGGCCACTGCCCACTTTTTGACCTTTTATAGTCAGTTTAAGAATTGTCAGGGCACCTGTGGGTGAGTTGTTTAGTATTTGCTAGTATATCTCAATGAGCATATAATGAGGATCAAGGTCTACTGGAAGTGGAATCTTCTGCCATCGTGGGCCTAGCTGGTTCAAGCGAGTTTATGTCATATAGCTAAAAATAGCCATGTTGTTCTTTTAAATGTTGTGCCCTGCCCCCTTTCCTCCGGTCTCACTGGTAGAAAACACATGTGTGTTTGTCTTAAGGAGAGAGTTCTAAATGTATAGGTTCTTTACTAGTTTCTGAAGAATTAACTCTGCAGTCATATCAGATATTGAGAAAGTATGAAACTGTCAGTTAATAGGTGTGATCCTGAGTGGAATATTAACACCACTGAGCCTCAGTTCCTTGTCTCTAAAATGGGGATAATATTGCTCTTACATAAATCCTTACACAGATTAAGAAAATTTAGATGTATAGCCCAGGCCAACACTTACTAGATCTTCAGTTCAGTTCAGTTCAGTCACTCAGTCGTGTCCGACTCTTTGCAACCCCATGAATCACAGCACGCCAGGCCTCCCTCTTCATCACCATCTCTCGGAGTTCACTCAGACTCACATCCATTGAGTCTGTGATGCCATCAGCCATTTCATCCTCTGTTGTCCCCTTCTTCTCCTGCCCCCAATCCCTCCCAGCATCAGAGTCTTTTCCAATGAGTCAACTCTTTGCATGAGGTAGCCAAAGTACTGGAGTTTCAGCTTTAGCATCATTCCTTTGAAAGAAATCCCAGGGTTGATCTCCTTCAGAATGGACTGGTTGGATCTCCTTGCAGCCCATGGGATTCTCAAGAGTCTTCTCCAACACCACAGTTCAAAAGCATCAATTCTTCAGCACTCAGCTTTCTTCACAGTCCAACTCTCACATCCATACATGACCACTGGAAAAACCATAGCCTTGACTAGATGGACCTTTGTTGGCAAAGTAATGTCTCTGCTTTTTAATATGCTGTCTAAGTTGGTCATAATTTTCCTTCAAAGGAGTAAGCGTCTTTTAATTTCATGGCTGCAGTCACCATCTGCAATGATTTTGGAGCCCAAAAAATAAAGTCTGACACTGTTTCCACTGTTTCCCCATCTATTTGCCATGAAGTGATGGGACCAGATGTCATGATCTTCATTTTCTGAATGTTGAGCTTTAAGCCAACCTTTTCACTCTCCTCTTTCACTTTCATCAAGAGGCTCTTTAGTTCTTCTTTACTTTCTGCCATAACGGTGGTGTCATCTGCATATCTGAGGTTATTGATATTTCTCCCAGAAATCTTGATTCCAGCTTGTGCTTCCTCCTGAAAGCACAAGGCTCATACAAAGTTCAACACTGCCAGGCCCTTCTGCCCTTTAGTTCAAGACGAATGAACTCCATTCATTGTTGAACTCAAAGGTGACCATGATCACCTGAGTGGAGTGAACCAAGATCTAAGAAACACTCTGATGGGGACGCTTGTTGTAGTTGTATCTACAGAATTAATTGAATTATCTGTTAAGAGGCAGTGGCAGGGGTCAACTGTTTTAGAGTTCTGGAGATCAGTCATGCAAAGAGAGGTATGTCTTAAATGAAAATAGAAATGCTAATATAAAAGTTTAAGTTAAAGTGAAGAGATAGGAGTGAAATGCTGATAACATTTGGTCCAGTGGAATCCAAATGTTGGTGGATGGAAATCTTTATATCACACAATATTGCTCACTGAAGTTAAGACATCAGTACTCTTGGTGGCATTGTCTAGTCTTGATTGTTGTTGGTTGTATAGTTGCTAAGTCATGTCCAACTTTTTGTGACCCCAAGAACTGCAGCACACCAGGCTTCCCTGTCCTTCACTATCTCGCTGAGTTTGCTCAGACTCATGTCCATTGAGTTAGTGATGCCATCCAACCACCTCATCCTCTGTTGCCCCCTTCTCCTCTTGCCCTCAATCTATCCCAGCATAAGGCCTTTTTCAATGAGTCAGCTTTGAAGTATTGGAGCTTCAGCTTTAGCATCAGTTCTTTCAATGAATATTCAGGGTTGATTTCCTTTAGGATTGGCTGGTTTGATATCCTTGCTATCCAAGGGACTCTCAAGAGTCTTCTCAACACCACAGTCTGAAAGCATCAATTATTTGGCACTCAGCCTTCTTTATTGTCCAACTCTCACATCCATGTATGACTACTGGAAAAACCATAGCTTTACTAGATGGACCTTTGTCAGCAAAGTGATGCTTTTGCTTTTTAATACTGCTCACATAAAGACATTATGGCCCAAACACTTCACTAACCTTCCTTAGTGGCCCAGGGACTTGGACAGGGAGGAATCCAGCCCATGCATGGTCTTCTGTGGTGGTGAGCCCTTCAAGGTTGGTTTCATGTCAACAGGCTTTAGCCTTACTGGGTGGCTCAGCTGGTAAATAATCAGCCTACAATGCAGGAGACTCCAGTTTGAATCCTGGGTTGGGAAGTTCCCCTGGAGAAGGGATAGGCTTCCCACTCCAGTATTCTTGGGCTTCCCTGGTGGCTGAGACTGTAAAGAATCCACCTGCAATGCAGGAGACCTGGGTTTGATCCCTGGGTTGGAAAGATGCGCTGGAGGAGGGCATGGCAACCCACTCCAGTATTCTTGTCTGGAGAATTCCCAAGGACATAGGAGCCTGGCAAGCTACAATCCATGGAGTTGCCAAGAGTTGGACATGAATGAGCAACTAAGCACAGCAACAGGCTTGAGTTCAAAATGCTTCTTCACAACCTTGGAAGAAGGCCAACAACAAGGCAACATATAGTCTCCATAAGGAGCCATGCCATCAGATTTCTGTTGTCAGTGATGCCAAGTGAGGAGTGAGGGAGAAAATTTGCAAACATTAGTTGAAGGGCTGTAGCCAGATAGTGAAGGAAGCAAGAGTTTCAAATTTGATGAGTTGACAATTTGTGCGAGTTTAACAGCGTCCAGTCTAACTTACAGGTAGGTAACTAGTTTTTCCAGAGTTAGGAAGGAACTCAACTGAATCTTAACCAAACGAGACAGAGTTTGCATGTCCATCAGTTAACTGCAATTTACAAAGAGATACAAACTAGTTTAAAGACAATGAACATATTGTTGTTCATCATCTTCATCCATCCTAATCTAAGCCTCCACATTGAAAGACCCACCTTAACCCAAACTTCAAATTCTCAATTAATATCGACTTTGACTTTGCCTTTTGGAGACACAGATAGAGCTCTGTCAAGGGAGGAGAGACACAATAAGCAATAAACTTAGATTTGTCTTGTCAACAGTTGCATTAATGGTATACTTGGAGGGATGACATTTGACAATTGAGTATCAAACACTGTTGGGTTGGAGAGCTGGGCAGTTTTTGGGTACCAGTGATGAAAGGAAGTAGGACTATAAGACAGGGTCAGGTGTCAGTTGAAACTTCTTCCAGGTCTGTGTCTTAATGAGTCTTAGAATTAAAAAATTTGAGGCAACCTTCAGGCTGAGAAACAGATGAGATTTGACATTTCTATAACAAGCAAAATTTACCGAAATCTTTAAAACAGTTGATTCCATTTAGTTAAATTTGTTTTATGCAATGTCATTCTCTATTAAGCATGCTTTGTGAACCTTTTCTATCCTGATTATGAAAAGGAAATCTCCTACGTGGGATAAATCACAATGTCCAAACAAATAAAATTCTGATTTTAAGTTTAATAGCCATTTGTGTTTCATTTAATTATGTTTAAAATTAACATAACTTCTCACTAATATTCATCATCACCACCACCATTGCAAAAATTCAGGAAAATAAACTAACTAAAATTTAAAAGGTAAATGTTTCCTGACTCTTTAGGGTTGTTGTTGTTGTTGTTCAGTTGCTCAGTCATGTGCTACTCTTTGCATCCCCATGGACTGCAGCATGCCAGCCTTCTCCATCCATCACCAACTCCCGGAGCTTGCTCAAACTCAGGTCCATTGAGTCGGCGATGCCATCCAACCATCTCATCCTCTGTTGCCCCCTTTTCTTCTTGCCCTCAGTCTTTCTCAGCATCAGGGTCTTTTCCAGTGAGTCAGATTTTCGCATCGTGTGGCCAAAGTATTGGCGCTTCAGCTTCAGCATCAGTCCTTCCAATGAATATTCAGGATTGATTTCTTTTAGGATTGACTGGTTTGATCTCCTTGCGGTCCAAAGGAGTCTCAAGAGTCTTCTCTAGCACCATAGTTCTAAAGCATCAATTCTTTGGCCATTCAGCCTTTTTCATTGTCTAGCTCTCACATCTGCCTGCACTGCAGGAGACTTGGGTTCAATCCCTGGGTTAGGAAGATCCCCTGGAGAAGAGAAAAGCTACCCACTCCAGTATTCTGGCCTGGAGAATTCCATGGACTGTACAGCTCGTGAGATCCCAAAGACTCAGGCACAACTGAGTGACTTTCACTTTCACATCTGTACACAGCTACTGGAAAAATAATAGCTTTGATTATATAGACCTTTGTTGATAACGTGATATCTCTGCTTTTTAATATGTTGTCTAGGTTTGTCATAGCTTTTCTTCCAAGGAGCAAGTGTCTTTTAATTTCATGGCTACAGTCACTGTCCACAGTGATTTTTAAAACCAAGAAAATAAAATCTGTCACTGCTTCCACTGTTTCCCCATCTATTTGCCATGAAATGATGGGCCCAGATGCCATGACCTTAGTTTTTTGAATGTTTAATTTTAAGGTTGCAGTAGGTGCTTTAAAAATTAGAATTTGTAAATATACATACTCCTTAATTTCTGTATCTAGTAAATGCTTTAAAGAAGGGTTTTATTACAAGTTTTTTAAAAAGGATTTTGCTGTTAAACGGAAAGTTTTACAACCCATGTGAATAGACCTGTGAGAATAAATGTTAAATAGACAAGGACAGAGATGAAACTTTAATATATGATCATTGGATTTCCAGGTGCCACATTTCTTCATATTCTGGGTTTTTGGGGCTTATGTATATTGTTACATTATAATTGGAGACTTCCACCCAGTTCAGAGCTGATCTTTTCACAGCTTATGTACTGTTAGGTTAGTTTTATCTAATAGCTTCAGTCAAAACTCAGTTTACATAGAAATTATGCATGGCAGAGAGGAATGAAAAAGAAATTTTTAAAACGGATAATAGAGATACTACTATGTGGCTCTGAAACCAAGGTATTTTCCAAACATATTATAAATAAGAACTAAAACTGGTCCTTCCTTGGTATACTGGCAAACTAGGAAATCTTCAGCCATCTCTTTTGTTTCCAATGTCTTGTCAATATTGTAAAACACACACACACAAGTACTAAAATATATATACAGATACCATAAACATGGCCAGAAACTAAAATCTTCTGTTCATTTCAGTTCAGTCGCTCAATCATGTCCGACTTTTTGGGACCCCATGGATTGCAGCACGCCAGGCCTCCCTGTCCATCACCAGCTCCCAGAGTTTACTTAAGCTCATGTCCATCGAGTTGGTGATACCATCCAACCATCTCATCTTCTGTCATCCCTTTCTCCTCCTGCTTTCAATCTTTCTCAGCATCAAGGTCTTTTCAGATGAGTCAGCTCTTCGCATCAGGTGGCCAAAGTATTGGAGTTTCAGCTTCAGCATCAGTCCTTTCAGGACCAGAAACCTGCTATAAGGAAGCATGTGTTACTCTCCCTCCTCAGGTGTTAATTTTTGAACTGGTGACTGTATTTGGGCAGAGGATTAACAGTTTACTTTGGGTTTAAAGGCACAAGTGTGACTGAGCTCATTGGAATTACTGATTAACATTTATGAGACTCAACTTAACATGGTGCTTGTTGGTAAATGTCAAAATCCCTCATTAGGATTTCATGAGTACAATCAATACTACTAAAGGAAGTCAAACAAATTTGGTTGGTAGTTGTTTAAAAACATACTTCAAAGGTACTTGAGACTAGAACAGGCAACATTTCTGGGAAATAATCTTTGGAATATACTTTAAGGAGGTTATTCTATTCTGGTGCCTTTGCTTACTCCATTTGCACTGGAGGTGTATTTTCTTTCTGTTTTATTTGCCTCTTCTGTTGTTGCTTTTTAGTCACTAAGTCGTTATTTACCTGCACATGATTTATACTCATATATATGTGCATAATGGCTACCCTGATGGCTCAGCAGTAAAGAATCCACCTATGATACAGAAGATGCAGGAGATCCAGATTCAGTCCCTGGGTCAGGAAGATCCCCTGGGGAGGACATGGTAACCAACTTCAGTATTCTTGCCTGGAGAATCCCATGGACAGAGGAGTCTAGCGGGCTACAGCCCATAGGGTCGCAAAGAGTCAGATATGACTGAAGCAACTGAGTACACACAGACGTATGCATAGCCATTCATTCAGAAAAACATTTTTGAGTGTCTCCTAGGTTGCTAACCTACTCTGCTGGGTGCTGGAAACTTAGAGTTAATGATAGAAACCTGTTTCTGCCCTCACAGAAGCTTCCAGTCTAGAGAAGGACACAATTACAACACATTGTGATACCATGGGCAGAGGATCCTGGAAGGCTGCAGTCCATGGGGTCGCTGAGGGTCAGACACAACTGAGCGACTTCATTTCACGTTTTACTTTCATGCATTGGAGAAGGGAATGGCAACCCACTCCAGTGTTCTTGCCTGGGAGAATCCCAGGGACAGAGCAGCTTGGTGGGCTGCCGTCTATGGGGTTGCACAGAGTCGGACATGACTGAAGCGACTTAGCAGCCACAGCAGTGGTAAAACAATATAAAATGGGGAAAGTCCAGTGTGATTTTGCAGCCTCCAGGAGGGGCACCAAACAACTATGAGAATGGAGACAGAAGTCAGAAACAATTCCTGGAAAATGTACCAATAAAATAAAAAGATAAGTAGGAATAAGCCATGTCAAGGAGGGAAGAAAGGCAGCAAAGATTTTCACATGCCCTGTAGGGATGTGACTGAACCAAACAAACCTAGATTATGGGCACTTTCAGAGTAAAAACTCTTCCTTATTTACTTATGTAACCTTTCTGTCTAGTTCAAGGATTGGCATTTAATACATGCACCATAAATGTCTGATGAAAGAAATAAAGGGAAGGATGCAGAGAGTTATAGGGTGACCAGAAAGGAGACACAACCTGCTAGTGGATGAGATTTGTTGATACCCCTATACAAGTGACCCTAGGCAGTTAAGTAAGGTAGCAAAAGTTAATTTCATCAGGCCAAGGATGTCAACAAAACAGGTAAAGAGACCTCTCAAGAGTTATGTTTCCATTGGAAAAGTGTAAACCATGACTCAAGTGAGAGCTGTTTCTTATCGTCAGTGAGCACATGACGCAAGAGTAGACCAACATGAGAATTAGACGTAAGCGTGTGAACCAAAGTGTGGCTGAAAGACTTCCCTGGCAGTCCAGTGGTTGCCCTCCCAATGCAAGGGGTGCAGGTTCAATTCCTAGTTGGGGAACTAAAATCCCACACACGGTGTAGCATGGCCAAGAAGTATAAACAAAACAAGGTGTGGATGAGATGTAAGGAAGACATGAGAGCAGGAAGGAGTAAAAATCAATAGGTTAAAAAAGTGCAAAAAGAAAACACAAAAGTCTTTGAGTAAGAAGTTAAACTGGGAATAAAAAGATAAACAAGTGGAAAGGAGCAAAGTACAGTGCAACAGGAAATAAGGTTTAATATCCATTCCAAGTCAACCTCCTGAGAACAAATACAAGGAGAAAAACCTCCCAGACTTTCGGGGCTATATTATCAAATACCTAAAGTCAGTGGACCAGAAAAAAAATACACACTATTTATTATGATAGGAACAAGAGTTTCTACGTTATGGAATCAAATTTTTGTCAGGCAAATAGATACTGATCATTTCTGGAAACTATTGCCCTGCTTTTTCTCCTTCAAAAGGGATTTTTTCTCTAACATATATTTATGGCATTTGTTTAACCACAAGGAAACAGTCAAATTATTTTGTTTATAACCTCAAACCCCAAAACTTGTTCAGAACAGAAATATGAACTAGAAAAAAATTACATGGTAAATCAAACCCTCATTTTGGGGCTGGGACACTATGCACAGTGGTTTATAATTTGTTCTTTGCAGTGTAAATGAAAACCCCAAGATACTGGCAGATGAAGAAAACTTTTTTTTCCTTTAAAATTATCTTTTAGTATACATGAGACATTTCCTCATTCTATAAAAACGTGGAAGAAGAATGATCTTTGAAAAAGTGGTAATTTTTAAGTAAAAAATGTATTACTTAAAAAAAAGCAAATCAAAATTACACTGAGATACTACCTCTCACCCATGAGATGAGCCAAGTCTGAGAGTTGGAAAACCCACTCCATTAGCGAAGCGACGGGAAGACGTGAGTGAAGATGGCGGCGTTGCAGAAGCACAGCCACGAGGGACGAGCATTTGACAGTATCTAATAAAAGTGCACACGCATGTCCCTTTTGACTCAAGCAACACTGCTTCCAGGAAACTGCTCCAGATAAACATTCCAAAACATAAACATACAAATGAAGCAGATGTAAGGAACTGAGAAAGAGTGAAAATCAACAAAATAGAAAACAATAGAGAAAAATCAATGAAACCAAAAGCTGGCTCTTTGAAAAGATCAATATAACTGATAAACTAGAAGTGAAAAAAAGAAGAAAAAGAGAGGGAGAGAGAAAAAAATGAAGAATATCAACAATGGAAGGAATGAGGCAGCATTCTACAGATTGTAGAGAAATTTTGAAAAAGAGCGAGTAAGATAACAAACAGCAGAAAGATGACAAATACCTTTATGTTAATAAATTTTACAACTTTTAGATGAACAAACTTTTTGAAAAACCATTTTTTAAAGAAATAAATATGTAATTATTGGCCTCCAAGTCCACCTGACTTTACCACTGAATTATATCAACCATTTAAGAAGAAATAATATCAAGTTTACACAGACTCTAACAAAATAGAGGGGGCAAAACTGCTTTCCAGTTCATCTGATGGCATAAAAGCATAGCCTTGGTACTAAAACTTTATGAGAATCCTACAGAGAGGGTAATTAAAAATCAATATTGCTCATAAACATAGACATATAATATTTTAAAAATATATTTATTTTAAAACTCATTAATTTATGAAAAAGATAATATGTCTGACCGAGATGTAAAGCAAGATCAGCTTAATATTCAAGATCAATTAGCACATTAACTGAGAAATTTTCTATGTTTATTTCAAAAAAAGTATTTGACAAAATTTAGTATCAGTTAATGATTTTTAAAACTCTCAGCAAACTCTAGAGAGAAATTTTCTCAGCGTATTCAAAGACATCTTTAAACAAACAGTCAAGTCCCCAAAACTATGAAAATTTTTTCATACCTGATCATCAAAGGATAAACACTTCCCCTCTAGGATGGGAAACAAGGAAGGGGTGGCCATTCTCCCCACTCATATTCAGCATCACTCTGAGATATTCTTCATGGTATGACTGCAGGGCTCTTTAGCCCCCTGGAGTACTTCCAAAGTGCGTCCAGCCTACTACCCCAGTCAGACCCCTGTCTGCTGAAACTTCGGTCACTGTTCATTCAGAACATCTATATCCATGCCACATTGTGGAACAATAAGACTTCAGGGGACTGCATGTACTGTACCACTTCTCCATGTCTAAGTTATCCCTGGTAAAACCTATATTACATATAGGTAATATAGGCCGCATAATTCTAGTGTTTATAGTATATGTGATCCCTTTGCATGGGTACTGAATACAACTTGAAATTTATCCATATAGATTTTATCTATACACATTCTAAAAGATTAGCCTAGGAAATGGCAACCCACCGCAGTGGAAAATTCCATGCACAGAGGAGTCTGGCCGGCTACAGTTCAAGGGCCCGCAAGAGTCAGACACAACTGCACAGCACAGCAGCAGCAGCATTCTAAAAGATATTTGTGAAAAGTTATTATGTGATTATTTTTAGTAATTGCAAAATATTGAAAACAATCTAACTGCCCAACAAGAGAATAGTGGTAAAATAAATCCTATACATCCAGAAAAGAGAGGGCTGAACAGTCACAAAAATGACTGAAGAAACTCATTATGTAATAAAGGGTATTGATCTCCAAGATACAATGCTAAGTGAAAGGGCATTGCAAAGAAAATGTGTAACATACAAGAAGTGAGAAAGAGATAGAAAGACAGATAGATAAATAGATAAATATTTAGTTGAATCTGTATAGCATATTTCTATAAGGATACACACACACACACACACACACACACGTGAGAAAAAAAAAAGGTCAGTATTAGTTAATTATAGAGAGGGCAATTTGTTGGCAGGGTAACAATAGAAAGGAGATTTTTTGCTATAGCTGCCTTCTCTTCTTTCTTTTGAATGTCGAACTGTCATGATGTAGTAGGTAATCGGAAACTAAATCCAATTTAAATTTGAGAAATAAAAAAACTCCCTAGTATGCATCTCAGTAATATGTCATTTTTTAGCCAGCACATGAAGTGTCTCCTACTATTACACATAAGACAGGTTGAAATGTGAAAATGGGAGTGGAATCTAGGTGAAGAGAGATAATAGTGCAGAGAAATAGCATGAGAATGAAATGTTGTGTGCCAAGTTCCAGGACACTGTAGAGACAATCTGCAGCTTGTAGGAACCAGATTTGACATCTATCCTATGAAAGGTTGATCCAAGTAGACACACAGGACTCCGCCACAAACCCCCACCCTTTGCACCGCTGCCGCTGCCAAGCCATCCTCCAGCTCAGTACCAAGGCTGTGTAAACACGGCTGTCTCTCTCTCCTCCCTGACCCGACCTCATTTTATCTGATATTTGAAAATCCTTCTCCATGCAGTCAAAGCTAGCAAAGAAGATAAAGTAGGATTTAGAGGGAGATGAATAATTGATGAAGTGGAGGAAAAAAAAATACTATGATCAAATCTGGGAACCTCACCACCAAATTTTAACATAATTTACATGAGAAAAATTATTTTTAGTTCCTACACCGCCAGCATTTATATAAAACACTTTGCTTGGCAATGAATTTTTTTTTGATTCGACACCAAAAGCAAAAGCAATGAAACAAAATAAACAAGTGAGACTACATCAAACTAAAAAGCTTTTGCACAGCAAAGGAATCCACCAGCAAAATGAAATACCAGTATTTGGAATGGAAGGGAATATTTGTAAGTCACACATCCCATAAGGAGTTAATATGAAAAATATATAAGGAATTCAATACTACTATGGAACACAGTATGGAGTTTCCACAAGAAAATCAAAATAGAATTACTATATGATCCAGCAGTCCTGCTTCTGTGTATATATTCAAAAGAAAGGAAATCACTGGCTTAAAGAGATATCTGTACTTCCATGTGTTCATGGCAGCATTATTCACAATAGCCAAGGTGTACAAACAACCTAAATACCTGTAAGCAGAAAAATGAAGAAAATTTAAAACAGAATATTATTCAACCTTTAAAAAGAAGGAAATTCTGCCATGGGCGAACATGGAGGGCAGTATGCTAAGTGAAATAAACCAGACAGAAAAAGACAAATGCTGTATGATATCACATATATGTAGAATCTAAAAACAAAAATCAGAAAGTAAAATAGTGGTTTCCATAGCTTGGGGCTAGGGGAAATGGGAAGAGTTTGTGAAAAATGTGCAAACTTACAGTTAACATGCCTAAGTTCTAAGCATCTACTGTACAGCTTGGTGACTATACTTGCTAACACTGGTATAACTGAAATTTGCTAAGATAGAAAATCTTAAGCATTCCCACCAAAACAACACACACACATATACAAAAAATTTTAAAAAAATAGGTAACATTATGAAGTGATGGATATATTAAGTGGACTTGATTGTAGAAATCCTTTCACAAATTATTAATATGTTGTTGTTCAGTTGCTAAGTCATGCCCAACTCTTTGCGACCCCATGGACTGCAGCACACCAGGCTCCTCTGTCCTCCACTATCTCCCAGAGTTTGCTCAAGCTCCTGTCCATTGAGTTGGTGATACTAAGTCATCACATTGTACACTTTAAATATATTACTATTTTGTTAATTATACCACAATAAAGCTGGGAGGAGAAGCACTTGGACAGACAACTTGATTGTAAACGAAGGAACTTTGTATTTCCACATGTAAATATAAAGTCTAAAGGTCATCACAGCAAATGAAACAGCAAGTATCAGCAAGACTGATACCTAGACCCCATTAGGAAGAATTCACTTATTTCTTGAAACTAAATCTTATATTGAAAATCATTTGGGCACAGATAATGCTGGTCAGTTTACAAAAATTGCCAGAAGCAGAAGATATTTTAGCATAGACCTTAAGGGACAGTGGAAAATTCATAAGAACCTCAAGCTGGCAACTTTAACTTTTTTTCCTCATATATCACTGCCACAAAAATACGTGAACCAGATGGTACTGCCTGGCTATTTATAGTTTGTGTTGAAACTTGTTAAAGACAGTTTGGATCATGATTGAGAAATCTTATCACCTCTTAAATGAAACATACCACAGGGTTTTTCTTAGAAGGTGTTAGAAAGGCAGCTGGTGATTATAGTCAATGTTTCTTCTTTCTACAGATGATAAATCTAAAATCACCAGTGGCCTTCTGGATGTAAGCAAATATACACAGAAAATCAAAGACAAAATTGGGAGATATTGAATAAACAGGTGTCTGTTGAATAGCCAGGTGTTCCTTGGGTCCCTGACATTAACAGATGATGATGATAGAGAGACAGACAGGGGTTTAGATGCATATAAATACATATTTTACTTCAATGTATCTTTTCCCTTGAGTGAGTTGTAGATGTCATCAGAGATGTTCAACGACTGTTTCCTGTTCCTGCCCTTCTGGACACTCTGGAAATTTACACTTCTTTGCTCCTTTGCCTTTGGGTGAGGCTATGTGACTGCTTCTAGCCAGTGAACTGTGACCAGATGTGCAGGGTGATACTTCTGCGCAACCACACCTAAGTGACAATGTGTGTATGTGTTAGTCTCTCAGCTGTGTCCGACTCTTTGTGACCCCATGGATTGAAGCTCACCAGGCTCCTCTGTCCCTGGGACTCTCCAGGCAAGAATATTGGAGTGTGTAGCCATTCCTTTCTTCTGGGGATCTTCCTAACCCAGGGAGAGAACCCAGGCCTCCTGCATTGCAGACAGATTCTTTATCATCTGAGCCACCAGGGAACCCTAAGTGACAATGCCAGACATCAAAAAGATTCTTTTTTCCTCTTGTTATGCTAACCAGCAGCCACTGAGGCCATGGTTTCTCCTGTAGCTTCGGGCTTTAAACAAAGTTGACAATAAGCTAAGTCTTGTTACCAACCTATGATAGGTTTTTATTATGAAAAATATCAGAAGCTAAGATAACACAGCTTCATCTGGTGCTCCTATATGTCTATCATAGAAAATTATTTTGAATTATTTCATTCTGAATTTAATATCCTTATTTTCCTCTCTTGTGAAAATCCTAATCAGCCTCCTAAAATCATTTTCTAACTTTCTGATGTTTATTCCCCTAATGCCTTTTTCTTTTTTTCTTTACCTTCTGGAAGTTTCCTCTTTTTGTGAGATAGTAATAATGCCACAGTCCTTATGTTAACATTAATTCTAGTAGCTTCTGAGGTTAAAGCATCTGCCTGCAACACGGGAGACCTGGGTTCAATTCCTGCGTCGGGAGGATCCCCTGGAGAAGGAAATGGCAACCCACTCCAGTATTCTTGCCTGGAGAATCCCATGGACAGAGCCGCCTGGTGGGCTACAGTCCATGGGGTCGCAAAACGTTGGACACAACTGAGCAACTTCACACACTCACATACACTGTGTTTTTGCAATCAGAAGAACTTAACTAAGAGAGTTATTATTTAAAATAGTGAACATTCCTGGGTCTTTATTTATTTATTTTTAATCTTCTGCAGCATGTGGATTTTAGTTCCCTAACCAGGAATCAAACCTACACCATCTGCACTGGAAGGCAGAATCTTAACTACTGAACTGCCAGGGAAGTCTCTAAGAGAGTTATTTCTATGAGGCAGCTATAGCATTGCAGATATTTGCCAGAAGTATCTCTTTGGTTTGTTGTTTGTTTTTTATCCTGCTTCATGTAGAGAAATAAATGTTTTCACTAGGAAGAGACTTTGTCCTTTCTTCCTTTTCCATTAATAAATCATCGGCTGCTGCTTTATTGCTTACTGACTTCAGCATGACCTGCTCCAGTCAGGATGGGCCTGTGTTAAGATAACATTAAGTGCTGTATAAATTAGACCACAAACATTAAATGGCTCAAATATATTAGCTTATTTTTCCCTCAGGAAAAATCCTAAAATGTCTGGTTAACAAGCATTTCCTCCACATTTAGAAATTCAAGGACTAAGTCTTTTTCCTATATTAGTGAAAGTCTCTCAGTCTTGTACGACTTTTTGTGTCCCATGGACTATACAGTCCATGGAATTCTCCAGACAAAAATACTTTCCCTTCTCCAGGGGATCTTCCCATCCTAGGGATCAAACCCAGGTCTGCTGCATTGCAGGCAGATTCTTTATCAGCTGAGCCACAAGGGAAACCCTTTCCTATGTTAAGGGTTCCTGTTCTCTAGATCCTCATTCTCATCTGTATTCAGCTGGCAAAACAGGAAAGGATAAAGGAAGCATACTTTTCTCATAAAAGCTTTAAAAAAGAAAGGAATCACATCACATATGCTGACATTGCATTAATACAGGACAATTATAACTCTAAGAGACACTGGAAAATGCAGTGGGACTGTGTGACAGGGAGTACATGCAACAGGATTTGGGGTAAATACCCAGCCCAGCTGTGGAGAGAGAGTAATAATGCCCAGTGAGGCCAGGAGCAGGAAAGAGGCCTGATCCCTTTCAGAATCTAAGCGATTAAAATGCTGCTTCCATGCAACTGTGCAATAGAAAATAGCATTAAATAATAAAAACTCAGGATGCTTGCTTGGAGCTGAATCATTTTGTGTAACATGGCTTTGTATATAGTAATAAGTTGGCACCTGCAGGCTGATACAAATTCACAGTGGTGTTGACAATATCTCTCTTGCTTGGGAAAGATTAGGAAACTTTACCTGGGGAGAACCCCAACATATGTGGATCCTGGTTCTCATTACCATCTTTCTCTGACAAATAAACTGCACTCCACAGAGATATCTGAAATAGCACCTTTGTCCTGAAACAAAAGTGGAGAATTGCCTTGCAGGCAATCATTTGTTAACTGCGAAAATATCAATGAAATGTGAGAACAGAATAAAGATGTTTTCATATACACAGAGTTTCAAAACTTTTTATTTAACATTTGTGTAAACTAAAATCAGAAAAGTGTGATGCTAATACTCAGTACACAGATTCTCGTAGCTTAACAATTTTTTAATTAAAGGCAAGATAGTCTAGTGAGGGTTTCTCCAATGGCTTATTATATTATTTTAGATTCTTAGCCCTTATTAGCAATAAACACTGTCTACCTTCTATATTTCCCATGTATGTTTCATAAAAATTCTTTTTCTAAAAATATAGATTTTTTTAAATCCCTTATGTGGTTGTTTAGTTGCTCAGCCATATCCGACTCTTTGCAACCCATGGACTGTAGCCCACCAGGCTTTTCTGTCCATGGGATTTTCCAGGTAAGAATACTAGAGTGAGTTGCCATTTCCTTCTCAAAGGGATCCTCTAGACCCAGTGATTGAACCTGCATCTCTTCCATTGGCAGGCAGATTCTTTACCATGAGCCACCAGGGGAGCCCTTCTTTATCCCTATATCCATTTATATACAAGCTCTGTGCTGTAGGGTAGACGATTTACCATGTGACCTACGATTATTACACCAGAAACCATTATCTCCCAAAATACATTTCTTGCAGTTAGTTAAACATGCCTTTTGACTAATGTCCTCTCCAATGCAATCAATGTAACAGCTGATGTGAGCCACCTCCAAGATATCTGGGGCAGTAACCATCAGGGTGATCCTGAAATCAGTATTTCCAGGATGGCATAGCTCCCTTTAGTTTGGGTCTTCAGTGAATGTATGGAGAGAAAAATCATCCTACTGAACTAAACAAGCTCCCAGGATTGGTGAGCCAGAAATGAATGGTATTCAACTACTGATATTTTGTGGTCTTTTACAGAAACCTAGTCTAATCAATATGCCAAATGAACCTATCATTCTGAATCTCAGGATCCATATCTGTAAAACAAGAGTGTTGGATCCAGTTACTTCTAATATTGCTTTTTACAAACATGTGCTATGATCCTTAAACTTAGCTTAGGAAAGGCATTCTATAAATATTAATGTGTTGTTAACTGTAGGGAGCTACACATTAAATAGAATACTTACATTCCAGATATTAGGAGGGGAAAGTAGAAAAACAGGCATAAATTTAAAAAAAGAAAAAAAAGGTGAATCTAAGAGACAAGGAAAGGATTTGGGCAAGAGGGAAGGGAGGGGAGAAAGAGATTACACAGCAGATCCAGAATAACCAGAATGCTGTTTGGCCTTGAAGGCTGAGGGCTGTGCTTCTCAAAGCAAACAGAGGGAGCCTTGTACCCACAAAGAACAAGACAGTGTAATGTGATCACTTGACTGAGGAGAGAAGCAGGGTTAATTGAGAGGGGAAAAAGACTTAAGGAGAGTCAGACAAGAAAAACCCATGTTCAGGAAGAGTGAAATTAGAAACCCAGTTAGAACCACTGGAACCTAAGAATGGCCACTCTGAGTCAGACCAGGGGATCCGGCGCCCACTTTTTTTTGCCATCATTGACCTCAAACATGTGCCTTCTTTGCCTTTTCTGGTTTTATTACACTCTTTTAAATGTGCAGCAACAAATTGTGCAAAAAAATAAAAGTAGAAACCAAACTCCATAAGAACATGAAAAGTGGTTTTACAGAAAGCTGAAATGATGGTTTCAGTTTGTTTCAGAAAGCATTTGCTCTATCTCAAATGGACTCAGAAACGGAATGAGTGAAAATGTTAACCAAGTACAGATGAGGGCAGTAATGATGGGAGGTATCAGAGGGTAAGCTAAAAGCAGAGGATCTTCCCAAAGTCAGACAAAGGACCAAGGTCTAAAACCAATCATTTAAGATACAATAATAAAACATATAACTTTTTTGAGTGCCACCATATGCTAGCCACTGTGTTAGGGATTTCTCATGTGCTATTTCATATCTTCCCCCCAAATAACTTTATCCCCACTTCATAGACCTGAAAACTAAACTGTGGAATAGCTAGAGCAATAAGTGGGGTGCAATTTCCAATACAGTCTGTCTTATTCCAGTATCTACATGGATCAGCTACATTAGATTGGTAAGCGAAACAAGTACTGAAGGGTAAAGAGCAAATAGCATCTTTATGAGAATCATAAAGATTCAAAGACCGAATCTAAAGATAACTTTCAAAGGTAAGTTGGTAAGTTTCTTCCTTTGTTCTAAACCCAATCTAACCAATTTACAATAGTTTCTAAACTGGATTCATGCCTTCCTGTCTCTTCTCACTCCAGGGACCTTCCCTCTTCTCACAGGTCCCCTCCTACCGTTCACACCACTTAAGACAACCAATCAACTGACCTCTTAATAACTGATTAAATTTTCTTTCTCAGCAATTTGAACTAAGAGACAAAAGCTGTCATTGGTTGAAAGCAAATACTTGAGCCAAAAAATCCCATGGTGTCTAGGCAGCCATAATGACTATAGACAAGATGAGCAACTCAAGACACATAAAATACAAGAAGAATGGAATAAAGGAGAATGAGAAGAGAAGAGAGAGAGGAGAGAACTCAGTGGCCCCTAAGAGTCTCAGCTCTTTTCTTTCCAGTTTCCATCTCCAGTGTCATGAATGTTTAGCTCTCCTTTCTGCCTTTAGAAGTTCTGGGATTCCCCAGGTCCAGAAACTAATTGTTAAATACATGGAAATATGTGCACGGTTTAACATTAGAAGACTCAATAGTGTAGAGATTTCAATTAATCTCACATTGATTTATAGACAATATGATCTGGATCAACAGCTCAACAGTTTTTCGCTTGTTTGTTATTTATAGAAATAACCAACTGGTTCTAAAGTATATATGGAAATTTGAACCCCTGGAATATCTAAAATCATATGAATAAAGATGGAGGACTAATGCTAACAGCTATCAGGACTTAATATAAAGTGATGGTAATTAAGAGAGTGGTATTGGCATAAGGTGGACATGAATTTGAGCAAAATCTGGGAGATAAAAAGATCATGGGGTCTCAAAGAGTCAGACATGACTTAGTCACTGAAAAACAAAAACATTGAAATAAAGAAAACATAATAAATCAAGGAAACAGAATAGAGGCTGTAGAAATACACAGACACACAAACAGACATTAATTTATAATAAAGGCTATTGTACAGAGTTGCTGTATGCTGTTTATTTCTCCCAGCCCCATATGCTCATGTTGAGACCTAATCTCAGTGCTATTGTGTTAAGAGGTACAATCTTCAAAGAGGGTGATGAAGTCGTAAGTGTAGAGCCTTCATGAATAGGATTTGTACCCTTTAA
Source organism: Madoqua kirkii (assembly GCA_006408675.1). Classification (NCBI taxonomy): domain Eukaryota; kingdom Metazoa; phylum Chordata; class Mammalia; order Artiodactyla; family Bovidae; genus Madoqua; species Madoqua kirkii. The sequence continues at coordinate 59,581 of SJYC01094674.1, forward strand.
AGGCAACCTCAGAGAACTCCTTGCCCCCCTCCTCAGTTACTGCCACAGAGGGTCCCCAGAGCACACTTAACAAATTTCCTTTCCACCACCTCAATCTCTCTCCAAACCTTAACTTATTCTTTTATTCTCAGCTATCAGGGGAAAAACAAACAAACAAACAAACACATGTCTCCATCCCATTTCAAGATGAGATTGAGCCCCTTCATTAGTTGTCCATATTCTGTCCTTCCACCCTTTTCTCATCATTTCCAGAATGTTTCCCATCTAACGTCACACTTCACTGGCTTTCCTTTCTTGCTCTATAAAATCAACCCCCTCCCATTTAAAACAAAACAAAAAGGAGCTCCTGAATTTAAAAAATTATTTTTACTCCTCAAGGCGGAGTCCCCGTTTTCTTGTTGAACCAGACTAGTCACCTCCAATTTGCCACTTGTCACAGCAATTCTTTCTGCTTCTTAATACAGAAGACCTCGTCTTCATCCATTACCCGAGTAATCCTCTCTCCTCCCTCTTCATTTCACTCTTCTTTGCAAGAAGAACTCTACTGACCTTCACCTGCTTTCAGTTCTCATCTTCTTCAGCTTTGGCTCATTTAAACAATTCTCTTCCTACATTTCTGAATGGCATTTCTCACAGTGCTTACTGGTTCCTGTTCTTCTCCCCACCTGTTAAGTGTAAGCTTTCCCAATTATTGATCAGCTTCTTCTTTCTGAGCTATTTTATTCACTCTTTCAGCTCTCACACTCACCTCTAACCAGAATGACACTAACATCTCCAATTTCAAAACTCTGCTCCCTTCTGAGCATCAGACTTAAACGTCCAATTGCTGCTGGACACCTCCATATACAAGACATAATCAGACTCTCTACCATCTCTCCAAAATGAATTTCCCTTAGCATTCCCAGAGATCTGGCCCTAATCTAATCTTTCCTGACTCACACTATCTGCCTTTCTCCTTTCCTACAACTTTGCAGCATTCATTTCTCCTCATTTTCCTCTTATGAAAACTCCATCAATCTTTCAAGGCTTAACTAATGTCACTTCCTCCGTGAATTACTTCAAAATTTTCCGGTCTAAATTAAACTCTCACATAAAGGAAAGGTTTATGGTGTCACTTGATTTTTATAGCTTTTAACATATACTGCTCCATATTTTATAGTTTTATACATTTTTATTAGGGTATAATTGATGTACAACATATGAATTTCATGTGTACAATAAAATGAATCAATATTTGTATTTGCTGGAAATGATCACTGCAATAATTCCAGTTAACATCTGTCATCATATATGCTGCAGAATTTTTTTTCTTGTGATGAGAACTGTTAAAATGTGCTCTTTAAGCAACTTTCAAGTATACAATACAGTATTGTCAACTATAGTCATTCTGAGTTGAGAAACCATTAGAAGATTCTGAACAAGGGATCACGGGATCTATTATTCATATACATTTAAATCATTCTGGCTGTAGTGTTGAGAATAAAATGTGAGAAAACTTAGGAAATCAGTATTTCCTGCAGCATTCAGTATTTCTCCAGCAGTCCTGGAGAAAGAGCATAGAGATGATGAGAAGAGGTCAGCTATGGAGCTTTTGTTTTTTCACTGTACCAGGTGACATGCAGGATCTTAGTTTCTAGACCAGGGATGGAACCCATGCTTACTATGATGGAAGCTCAGAGTACTGAAACTGGACTGCTAAGAATTCCCCTGGAACTCATTTTGAAGTGAGCATTCTTAGGCCTTGATAGTGTATTAAATGTAGGCATCAGGGAGGGAAGGTAATCATGTATGAATCTTCCATTTCTGTGTTGAGAAACTGGATAGAAGATAATAAGTCGTGGAAGGCTAGGGGAAAACACAATTTTTTCATTAGAAAGTAGGACAAAAGAATTCTGTGTTTGATACACCAAGTTTTGGAAGTGTTAGACATTTTTAACCCTCACAAAAGTCTTACAAAATAGGTGATATCATTATCCTATTTTACAAGCAAAAACGCTGGATGTTTAGAAATATATTGTTTCATCGTCCTAAAAGTGAAGCTGGAATTCCTTTTCAGGTCTTTTTTAATGAAGTGTTTCAAAGATGCCCCATTGCTTCTCGATGAGGCATCCAATATAGGTCAGGACCAAGGCAGAAACAACTCAGTTTGGGTCCTTCACATCACTGAACATCAACTATTTAAAAGATGCTTCTGTAAAATCAATCATGTTGGAATTTTTAGGTGTTTAAACTCATATGTAATTATTATTTAAAGTGAAATTACCTTCCTATGCCTTGGGAAATATATTCCTCCTAAGAAACATCCTTCCATATCTTTGACAAAGGAGGTAAATTTGGATAGTGAGTGGAGTGCCTTTCACCTTTATATATAAGTACTTGAGAACTGATTCATTGTTTTAGCTCTGCTTCCAAGGAAAAATCTCAACTGTTCTGTTGGTGAGCAAGAATAAAAGAATGAAAACAGACAAGCAGCCTTTGCAAACATATGAATCATAAAAGTAAAATCCTGCTTAGTTATCTCCCTGAAGTTGCTCAATCGTGTCCGACTCTTTGCAACCCCATGAAATCTACCAGGCTTCTCGGTCCATGGGATTTTCCAGGCAAGAATACTGGAATGGGTTGCCATTTCCTTCTCCAGGAGACCTTCCCAACCCAGGGATTGAACCTGGGTCTCCCACATTGTAGGCAGACGTTTTACCATCTGAGCCACCAGGGAAGTAGTTATCTCCCTATCATCTTTCAAATTCATTTTTACCATGATCATTATAAAAGTTGTGGCTTTATTAATAATTAAGTGATTGTGATAAAAAATGGGGCCTAAGTAAATGCCACACTTTTTAAAAACATATATTCGTGTTTTACTAAAAGCTTTCATGAATCAAATAATAACCTTCCTAATTCTAATAGCTGGACTCTCCCTATTCATTAGTCCTGTGAAACATTTATTATGGTCTTGACCTACAGCCTAATTTTCCATTGTACTCAAAGAGCCTCCATTTATATTAATTGGTGTGTGTGAGTAACCAGAATAACCCTTTCATTCTCAAACTTTCTAATAGTTGATATTTTGTTCCACAGAAATAACCATTTTTCTATGAGAATAATTATTATTTCAGTTGATCCAATCTGCCTTCTCTTTCTCAAAAGCTATTAAGCTGAATACAAAGCTTTGATCTTTTGCAGTTATCTGCTTCCTTGAACCTTGCATGGAGCAAAATGACTCTTGCACAACAACAACCTTGGGGAGATGAAGTGCATATGGTGTAATTTCCACTTAACTATTGTAGTCTCTACTCTTGGAGACATGTTTTCTTATACAACTGGGCCTACTGTTCAGTCCAGTATGGTGATTAGGACAGTGATAAAGAATAAAGGCTCTGGGGTCCCACTGCCTAGGTTCAGACCCTACTGTTACCAACCCTCTTGAGTTTGGTCTTCATCTGCAAAGCAAGAACAATACTTATCCTTTACTATTGTATAGTATCCTAAACAATTAATAGATTATTTGAAAATTTAACTAGTAAACGTACACAACACAATTCCTAGCATATATGCGAGACTAAGTATTTTTTTTCCCATTTGTTTCTTCAGTTTGGCTACAAATAGGTGGCATGTGTTTCATTTCTCTTTTACTACGTTTTCTTTTTCTCCTTTCATCCATCAATAAAGAACAAAATTAGAGTTCATGGTCTAGTTGTAGAAATGAATAAATACAAGTTAAGGCAACCAGTCCATTCTGAAGGAGATCAGCCCTGGGAATTCTTTGGAAGGAATGATGTTATAGCTGAAACTCCATACTTTGGCCACCTCATGTGAAGAGTTGACTCATTGGAAAAGACTCTGATGCTGGGAGGGATTGGGGGCAGGAGGAGAAGGGGACGACTGAGGATGAGATGGCTGGATGGCATCACTGACTCGATGGGCATGAGTCTGAGTGAACTCGGGGAGTTGGTGATGGACAGGGAGTCCTGGCGTGCTGCAGTCCATGGGGTTGCAGAGTCGTACATGACTGAGCAACTGAACTGAACAGAACAGTCTATTTTTGTATATTATATTTTGTATATTGGGGATAAAAAGCAACCGTTCACATTTTTAAGTCCCCAAGAGAAATAAAGTGACAGTAGTAAGTGCTTTTGGAGAAGGAAATGGCAACCCACTCCAGTGTTCTTGCCTGGAGAATCCCAGGGATGGGGCAGCCTGGTGGGCTGCCGTCTATGGGGTCGCACAGAGTTGGACATGACTGAAGCGACTTAGCTTAGCAGTAAGTGCTTTAAATGTTAAACTAGTTTGCTTACATTTTCTCTTTTCTGCTGGGAAACTGAGAAGCAATACAACTACATATATCACTTTCTGGGCATGAACTGAATGACAAGTGTGTAGACATCAAACACTGACAGGCTATGAAAAGTGATGTGAAGTTTCACTGATCATGACTGACATCTGTTATTTATGTAGTGACTTGTGAGCCAGCAGCGAAGTTTGTACCTGACGTAATTACTCAGTAAATATATTTTGGAAACTAAAATTTGAACAAGGGTGGTGTTGAGGTACTTGGTGTCATTAACTCAGTTAACTGCAGTTCATGTGTGTCGAAACAATGCAGAGTGAGGACTCCATATACACATATACATACATATACATATATATATGTATATATATATATATGTATGTGAAAGGACATGTTTCCAGAATCCAAATTTGCTTTGTTCTGAAACTGATAGAGAGAAAAGCAATTTAATAAAGTGTAGGTGCAGAAAATATAAGTCTAGCCAAATGATTACAGGATAAAAGAGCCAGAAAGATAAGAAAGTAGAAATGAGGGTAAAGAAGCAGTTCACATCCTGCCTCAACAAAGAATTAAAATATGCTTAGATTCTGCATTCCTCAGCTAAAAATCAATGTATGGACCCAAGAACAAGGAAGGATAGAGTGAGTCATCAGAAGACTGCCTGAAGGTTCTGCTTGATTTTCATTCATATAAACCTCATCTAGAGGTGAGTTCAGGTAAACATCCAAGGTGTATATGGGGGTGGGTAGGGGAGTGAAGTCAGTTGGCCTTCGCTGCCCAGGAGAGTAATTGGCACACCTGCCATGCCTGATAGTGTGACCTGGGAAATCCACACTTGCGCTGAGAGCACAGGGAGGGCTCTGAGCAGGCTGATAACATTGTATCAGGGAAAGGAGCAGCGTATCTTATTTCGCCTTTAAACTGCAAACGTAGCCACTGAACTCCTCAGCCCCAGACAGACACACCCACTCCCACTCCACAAGATCTTGCTTCACTGGCCCTGCTTGTCAGTTCAGCCTTCCAGGGTCATATCAGGCACAGAGATCCTCACATTCTCAGTTTTGCTTCATTCACCTTCGCCAACAAGAAGACTTGGGCCCTTGCATTCAGCTGGACAGTCAACTTTGCTTTCCTCATTGGTGAAGGAGAGTTGACCCCTGAGTCATTTCCTAGATCCAGTTCTAGACAGATCAGATCAGCCATTTCCCTTTCCCTAGAGAGGACAAGGACTTCCCAGGTGGCACAGCGGTAAAGAGTCTGCCTGTCAATACAGGAGAAACAAGAGACGTGGATTTGATCCCTGGGTTAGGAAGATCCCCTGAAGGAGGAAAAGGAAACACACTCCAGTATTCTTGCCAGGAAAATTCCATGGACAGAGGAGCCTGGCAAGCCATAGTCCATGAGGTTGCAAAGAGTCATATAACTGAGCAACTGAGCCCGCGTGCACACACACACACACACACACACACACACACACACACACACACACATACACACAGAGGGCACAGTCCGTCGAGCGCCACCAGGGTGTGCCCCCTTCCATGATTACTTTCCATTTCCCATCCATCAGTTAGATGTCCCCACATATATCTGCTGATTTCTTACTAGGAGTGTTTAATCACAAACTGTAAAATGTATTTAGTTCTTATTTCAGAGCATGGAGTCAGTTATTTTCACTTACTTTCCTTTATTTTCACATGTTTTCAGAATCTTACAAGTGTTATCCCCAGACCTTGAGTGAGAAGGGCGCCCATTTAACAGTTACAATACAGAATTGTTTTAAGTACTCCAAGTAAGGAAGTGAGCTTGAGCTTGTTGGCAATCTCTCAATTCAGTTCAGTTCAGTCGTGGCCAACTCTTTGCGACCCCGTGAATCGCAGCACGCCAGGCCTCCCTGTCCATCACCATCTCCTGGAGTTTACTCAGACTCACGTCCATCGAGTCCGTGATGCCAAGGCTTATTTCTGTGTACCTGTAGTTACTGTCTTTTTCTTGCCTATAAATTTGGACATAGGATTTCTTGAAATAAGGTTTTTGTGTCTCCAAAAAACTAAGTGACTAATACTTGGGTAACATGTTTGATTAGGAATCAGAGTCTTAACTGTGAGAATAAGACAAAATTTTCTTATATACAAAAGAATGAAAGAAGTCTTCTTTGGAAGTGCCCTGGTCAATCTTCATTTGTCACTGTAGTATACTTCCCTTGTTGTTATTTTAGTCACTAAATCATATCTGACTCTTTTGCAACCCTGTGAACTGTAGCCCACTAGGCTCCTATGTTCATGGAATTTACTAAGCAAGAATACTAGAGTGGGTTGCCGATTCTTCCTCCAGGGATCTTCCCAACCTGGGGGTCAACTCCCTGTCTCTTGTGTTGGCAGGCAGATTCTTTACCACTGAACCACCAGGGAATCCCAGTATACTTCCCTATAGAATAGTAAAAAATGTCCATTGAGAGACATGGAATCAGGTGACCAGCTACATAAGGCAGGGCAGTGAAGTAGTAGAATTCTAAATATGGAGGGGCTAAAAGAAGAGAAGTGAAAAGCAAAGGAGAAAAGGAAATATATAAGCTACTGAATGCAGAGTTTCAAAGAATAGCAAGAAGAGATGAGAAAGCCTTCAGTGATCAATGCAAAGAAACAGAGGAAAAGAACACAATGGGAAAGACTAGAGAGCTCTTCAAGAAAATTAGAGATACCGAGGGAACATTTCATGCAAAGATAGGCTCGATAAAGGACAGAAATGGTATGGACCTAACAGAAGCAGAAGATATTAAGAAGAGGTGGCAAGAATACATGGAAGAACTGTACAAAAAAGATCTTCACGACCCAGATAATCATGATGATGTGATCACTAATCCAGAGCCAGACATCTTGGAAGGTGAAGACAAGTGGGCCTTAGAAAGCATCACTACGAACAAAGCTAGTGGAGGTGATGGAATTCCAGTTGAGCTGTTTCAAGTCCTGAAAGATGATGCTGTGAAAGTGCTGCACTCAATATGCCAGAAAATTTGGAAAGCTCAGCAGTGGCCACAGGACTGGAAAAGGTCAATTTTCATTCCAATCCCAAAGAAAGGCAATGCCAAAGAATGCTCAGACTACCACACAATTGCACTCATCTCACATGCTAGTAAAGTAATGCTCAAAATTCTCCAAGCCAGGCTTCAGCAATAAGCCATGGTTCACTGAACCATGAACTTGCTGATGTTCAAGCTGGTTTTAGAAAAGGCAGAGGAACCAGAGATCAAATTGCCAACAT